>JAODAL010038245.1:0-39441 GCA_025379985.1 Phyllomedusa bahiana
CCGGCCTCCCCGCAGCTGATGATGCGCGCCGCCCGTGCTGTGGACTCTGGTGAGGCGCCTCCTTCCTGCGCCTCACCAGAGTACTCTGCAGAAGCATCTGTAATATGTGCCCGGGCAGACGCACATACAGATATTTCCCGCGCTGCTGCCATCCACCGTCGCTAAGGTCCTAAGCCGATACCTTAGTGAACGGTATCGACTTAGGACCCAAACGATCGGCATCGGCGGGAGGGACTGTGGGTGGGGGTGGCACTCTGCAGCGGACGGGAGGTGCCTGGGGGGTGGACATTTACAATATATAGGGGGTGTCTGTGAGGGCGAGGGGGGACATTCTGCGTATACATTGCACAGTGTCCGCCCTCTGCCACTCACAGGCACCTCCCATATATTGTAAGTGTCCGCCCTCAGGCACCTCCCTTGCGCTGCAGAGTGTCCGCCCCCCGAAGCTGACCCCTGCTGTCGCGTAGCTCGCAATGGCTTTCATATTACCTGTCACCGCCCGCGCCACCTCCCATCATATGTGCTGTGGCCGGTGACAAGTGATGTGAGGCAGCGCGACAGCAGGGGCCAGCTTATAGAGAGCACAGCAACTCAGAGGACTGCGGCTCTGCCGCTGCCACCGCCGGTGCCACAGGTGGCAGCGACGGGCCGGAGAAAAATCCTCGGCAGGCCGCATGCGGCCCGCGGGCTGTAGTTTGAGGACCCCTGCTATAGATGATATATAGATAGAGAGATAGGTAGGTGAAAAGATAGATATGAGAGAGAAAGGTAGATAGATAGATAGATAGATAGATAGATAGATAGATAGATAGATAGATAGATAGAAAGAAAGAAAGAAAGAAAGATAGATAGATAGATAGATAGATAGATAGATAGATAGATATGAGAGAGAGAGATAGATAGATAGATAGATAGATAGATAGATAGAATAGATAGATAGATTAAATAGATATGAGAGGGTAGATAGATAGATTGATAGATAGTAGATAGATAGATAGAAATAGATAGATTGATTGATATGAGATAGATGATTATGAGATAGATTTGATAGATTAGATAGATAGATAGATAGATAGATAGATAGATAGATAGATAGTATGAGATTGATAGATAGATAAAACTGGAAAAAATGCTGCACTCACAAAACAGATGAAAGAAACAAAATGTGATTTATTCCAGCACGTGACGTTTCGGTTCACAATGAACCTTTTTCAAGCAAATAATGGGTGGACTGTGTTACACTTATAAAGGGTGGTGCTCATTAATATACAATTAATTTATGCAAATACAAAATATAATTCAGTGAAAAAAACACAATCAAAAGTGCCATATTGTGATAAAATACATAGTGGATCCATAGTGTACAATCATACAAATAAACATGTGCCTTTTTCCAGTATATAGATAGATAGATAGATAGATAGATAGATAGATAGATAGATAGATAGATAGATAGATAGAATAGATAGATAGATAGATAGATAGATAGATATGACATAAATAGATATGAGATAGATATGCGATAGATAGATAGATAGATAGATAGATAGATAGATAGATAGATAGAAATAGATATTAGATAGATAGATAGATAGATAGATAGATAGATAGATAGATATGAGATAGATATGGATAGATAGATAGATAGATTTGAGATAGATAGATAGATAGATAGATAGATAGATAGATAGATAGATATGAGATAGATAGATAGATAGATAGATAGATAGATAGATAGATAGATAGATATGAGATAGATAGATAGATATGATATAGATATGAGATAGATAGATAGATAGATAGATAGATAGATAGATAGATAGATAGATAGATATGAGATAAAAAGATAGATAGACACATACATATAGTTACGGGAAAGGGGAGAGTACAGGCAGCCGCTAATGTTATCACATGTGTAAAGGCATGTTCACACGATAGGTTGGATATGTGTCTGATATGTTTTTTTTCTATACAGTAATTAATGTATTGAAAATCAATCCTAAACTGCATCCATGGATCCATTTTTCGGATGCATTATTTCAATATGTTTTCTTTCAAATGAACCAATTAAACCCTATTTTTATTATCAGCTGTTCCAATTTGGAACCGATAAATTTTTGGGTACCTTTTTGACCTCCATTGTTTTTTATGGAGATTTGACATGCGAAAAACAGATGAAGAACTGTCATGTCACTTCTTTGACACGTTTTACGCAATACAAAAACGACGATACTTTTTTTTTACATTGAAATCAATGAGATCTGTCTGGAACATTGTTAAATACGTCTTTGGGTACGTTTTTCAGTGTGTAAAATAGAAGTATTTAAAAAAACAGCATGTGAACATACCCTGATAGAATGTGCAATGTATCATTCATTGTATCCAGACTCCTATAATACTTACAGACAATGTTCACAGTTTTTGAAGTGTTTTTATATATGTTATTGTAAAACGTAGCTGTGCAGCGAAGAAGACTCCCATCATCCTCATAGGAAGGGATATAAGTCAGCACTGACTCTTCTCTCCAGTATCCTCCAGAAATCTGCACTGACTGATTTGTAAGCCGACCAGGTTTGTTCCATTGTAGAGACGGAGGACTGGAGCGGCAGGTGTGGACTATAGTACATCGTATAGTGGTGGCTTCTCCTTCAGTCACATAATCAGATCCGTAAAGCTGGATGTTCAATTTATCTGTGGGATCTTATTTTAAAAAATCAAACATTATCACTTATCCTTAGTTCTCTTTTAGGATATATCGATTATAGAGATTCTATTTAGGAAGAATTTACAAAGATCTTTTCAGTAACCTTCTCTACTCTGAGGAGCATGGACAACCCTGAGGTCTTTGAATGTCTCCTTCAACTGAGACATGGCCAACCTATGAGCCTGAGGCCTGACCTGCAATTAATCTCATACCTATTTCTATCTATCTATCTATCTATCTATCTATCTATGCTATTTTATCTTCTATCATCTATTTATCTTATCTATCCCATATCTATCTATCTATCTATTCTATCTATCTATCTATCTATCATCATATCTATCTAATCTATATATCTATCTATCTATCTTCTATCTATCTCTATCTATTATCTATCTATCTCTATCTATATATCTATCAGTCTATATCTACTATTTCATCATCATATCTATCTATCTATCTTCTTTATCTATCTATCTTCTATCTATTCTATCTATCTATCTATCTATCTATCTATCTATCTATCTATCTATCTATTTCTCTATATCTATCTATATATCTATCTATCCCATATCTATCTATCTGTCTATCTATCTATCTAATATCTATCTATCATCTATCTATCTATCTATCTATCTATCTGTCTATGGATCTATCTGTAAGTCTATCTATCTATCTATCTATCTATCTATCTATCTATCTATCTATCTATCTCTATTAGTCTTATATCTACTCCTGCACTTCCTATACAGCTGTAGAAGAGCTAAACTTGACAGATAAAGCACTATGGTGTCAAGGAACAGATAATATTAACCTTTTGTAAGCTTCTCAATGTTTTTTTGTTTTGAGGTAAAAGAAGACTCAAAAAGTTGTGATATTACTATTAAGTTGAATTTGTATCTGCGCCCCTGCAAGGGGCTTTTTGTTTCCACCTATCGAACCAGGCATAAATGAGCACAAAACAAGGCCGTACCTCCACCATCCATCTCCTCCATACGTGAATACATACACACTTAGCGCTGTCTTAACAACATTAAGGGACTCTGGGAAGAGCAGTGCTCTGGGTCTTGCCCACGTTCATGACATCACACCAGATCATGCCTCCAACCAAACCCAAGCAAATGACATCATACAAGGGCCACACTTCTAACCACACCCAAACACATGACATCACACCAGGTCATGCCTCCAACCAAACCCAAACATATAAAATCAAACAAGGGCCACACCTCTAACCACACCCAAACACATGACATCACACCAGGTCATGCCTCCAACCAAACCCAAACAAATGACATCATAGGGCCACACCTCTAACCACACCCAAACACATGACATCACACCAGGTCATGCCTCCAACCAAACCCAAGCAAATGACATCATAGGGCCACACCCAAACACATGACATCACACCAGGTCATGCCTCCAACCAAACCCAAGCAAATGACATCATAGGGCCACATCTTTAACCACACCCAAACACATGACATCACACCAGGTCATGCCTCCAACCAAACCCAAGCAAATTACATCTTACATGGGCCACACCTCAAACCACACCCAAACACATGACATCACACCAGGTCATGCCTCCAACCAAACGCAAACAAATAACGTCATACATGGCAACACTCTAACCAAACCAAACACATGACATCACACCAGGTCATGCCTCCAACCAAACCCAAGCAAATGACATCATAGGGCCACACCTCAAACCACACCCAAACACATGACATCACACCAGGTCATGCCTCCAACCAAACCCAAACAAATAACGTCATACATGGGCAACACCTCTAACCAAACCCAAGCACATGACATCACACCAGGTCATGCCTCCAACCAAACCCAAACAAATGACATCATAGGGCCACACCTCAAAAAACAGCCAAACACATAACATAACAACAGGTACTTGTAATTGGTGGGGCAGGGAGACAATGGCATTCTGGTGATTGCTGGGGTATAACTCTGACCACCAGGGACCCCATGCTCCTGAGACCTTTGGGCAATTGTCTAGTATGCCCAGAGGATAAGCCCTGTATACACATAACACACTAGTGCAATCATCACCTACATTATGTATCATAGACACAAATATGTGACACTGAATATACTGATACAACACAAGTGAGAAGATTTCCAGGGGTTCCTGGTATTGGACATTTTCTATATTTACCTATGACTTTTAAAAAGGGCAGGTTTTTAAATTTCTTAGCATCTCCCTTTTTAAACTCACTCGCAAAACCCTGGGTTTAAAAGTCCCGTTTCCCATCTCCCCTCTCACCGGTCTACCCCCAGGCACCCGCTGTTATTTTCCCCCCCCCAGTGAGGGGCATTTCTATATTTCCCCCAATACTAAAATGAGTTTTTTGGTGGGTTTAGGGTTTTAAAAAAACCTCAAATTTTTTCTAAAACCCAAAAGGGCTGGAGTTTCCTAACCCGCAGGTCATATGACAAGGGTCTCCACACAGGGCCATTTAGAGCATAATTTTTTAAGCGGAAGGCCACTTTCCCGACCTCCAAACCCAAAAAAGCCTGGAACCCAATACATCAATTGGGGGCTGCAGTACAATTGGGATTAAAATCGGGAAAACATTATCACAAAAAGGGATTATTGGGGGGAAAGGGGCGGGAAGCCCTGGCCCTCATTGGGTTGTAACAAAATCCCCCAATTTCTTCCGATTTTACTGAATCTTTTAAACAAAAAGGGAAAAAATTTTAAGCCAAAATCGCTTTATCTTTCATACACCCCGTTTTTTTCGGAAGGCGTTTCCCCCGCTCCTTTTTATAATTACCGGGGGAAAAAGCAGATGGGTTATAGGGGGCAAAAAAAAAATCAAAACACTTTCAACCTCTGGTGCCTCCATTTGGAGAGGGTTTTCCCCTTCTATCGGACAACATTGTTAAACCCTCAGACCATTTTCCGGGGCAGATGGGAAAATAAACCTCTTTAAAAGTCCCTTTCCCGGGTGGGTTCGGCGGGGAAAAAATCAGGAAACCAAACATAGGGCAAATGTAAAAGGAAATTAAAATACATTAAAGTTTTATTTTAAAAAAATAAATTCTGCCCAACAAAGGGATTATTATCTTTTTTTAAAACAATAGATAAGATAACTGCTTATGTAAATTCAGTACGGAGCTCTTTGGGGCCCTTTTTTTTGGGGTTTTTGAAAAAAACCATTCCCAGAAAGGTTAACTTTTAAACGAACATCTTGATTTTCTTTTTTTGAACCAAAACATTTTTACTGTTTGTTTGATTAAATGTTTTTTGATCCCAGAAGCGTTAGACACGGAATTTTTAAAAGGTTTTTAGCGCCTTCCCCACTTTTGTGGGCCAAGCCAAAGGGGAAGCACAAGGGGTGTTCCAAAAAAATCACGCTTTGGGGAAGGGGCCTCAATTTGGGTGCGAAATCATGACCATGTTATGTATTTTAAATGTATTTGGGGTTTTGTACACCCTTTCCGATCTCCTGACTGTAAGACTGCCTCTGTCTGGTTTTTTTGCATGCAGGCCCCAAGGGTTTGTTTATTTGCAACAGAAAGCTTATTTAGATTAGTTTGTAGGGAAACAAGACACAGTAGAAAAGCATTTTCCTCTCCATAGACAGCAATTTTGGGAGTTTGGGATTTCTGGGTCAAACTTTCCCCCACCCGAAGCGGGGGTTTTTGGGACATTTGGGAGGGTCACATAAGCCTAACTCCCTTTAAAAAAAAATAGAAAAAAAAAAATATATATTAATAACGAAAAAAATAATTTTCGATACTTTTTCGAGTACATAAAACCGCCCGGCGATTTACCTGTCTTCCAATACTCCTCTGCCTCTCCCCCTTCCCTCCCTGCCTGGGTTCCCCTTTCCCCCATCCAAATTTAAATTTAAACCCTTTACCCACAAGGGCCCCCATAACCTTTCCTCCCCATACAAACTCTGCCCCTTAATCTCCAAAAAACCTCTCCTCTCCAACCCCCCCTCCTCACGGGGCCTTTTTTCCCCCTGCTCCCCTTATCAGCCCCTTTACATAACCCTTTTCCCCCAAAATTTTCCCCGGGTTCCCCCCCACTCCCGGAAATCACGCCCCAACACACAAACTCTCCCCACTCCCCTACCCAAAAAACAACCTGAAAACTATCTCTTTAGACCCATAACCAAAAACCCTCGGGGCCCCACACCCCCCAAAAAAAAACAAGTCGGCCCCCCACCTTTTGTCTCTTCTTACCCTTCCTTTTTAGACCGGAAACCCCAAGGGGAGGCCCCCCTCTTCCCCTTACCATTTTTTTGTTTTTTAATTTCCACCTTGTAATTTTTTTGACCTTGTTAACTAACCCCTCCTTTTTACCACTCTGGGCCTAAAAGGGGGTTTCTACAATAAAAATAAAGATAATGAAATTTTTAGGTTTTTTATTTCACCTTTTGGCAAAATTGTAATAACCCCCCAAAACCAATCAACAAGGGGACCCAAAAAAAAGTGGGAAACCCACGCCAAGCAACCCTTTTTTGGGCCTGTTAAAACCCCCACATTTCAGGGAGATTAGAAAAAGAAGCATTATATTGAGATTTCCCCGCTTTAAATTTTTGTCTGAAAAAGGGACCAAAGAGGAACAATAGAGTAGGTTTCCACCGGGATTTTGGGGCGTCTTTTCGGTTGGTAGGTTTGGGGTTATTACAGGTTTTTATCAAAAAAATTTCACTTTAAAAACTCAAATTTTTATGCATTTAAAAACAAAATATTTTTTTTCCCAAAAATTTTTTTTTGCCATTTGGGTTGCTTTTCTGTGCTAGTAGGGGGCCCCGGGTGATATTTTGGTTGTGCACTTGAACTTGCTTGCCCCCAATTTTTTTTTTCCCTAAATTTGGGCCCCAAAAAAGGGGCTTGCACGTTCTATAGAGATGAACAGTTTTAAGACAGAACCTGGGGATATCTGCACTAGACATACACTTTAGAATGCACCCCAAATTTTAATGAAAATTGCCACTCCCAAAGGGTTTGGGCCATTAAATTTTAAAAAATGTTGGTTTTCCAAATTAAAGGGGCAACCCTTTCCCTTTTTTTAGGTTTTCCAAACATTTTTAGGGGGCCCATTTAATCCAAACAGAACTCCCATCAGTAAACAGTTCTTTATTTTCAGTCCAAGACATCGTATATCAAATTTTTCCCATTTAAAAAACCTTATTTTGGGGAAAGTACATAAATTTTGGTTCTCTGAGTCATCTTATGGATTACAGGTGACATCTATCTAGATAATAATTTAAGATGGGGAGTCTGTTCTTTTATATATGGTTTGATATGTCCCTTTTTAAAAAATCGGGGATAAAGCTTTTGGACCCCTGATGACCCCCCGTAGGGGGGGAAACCTCGAATAAGCAATTGTTCTATTGCATTTTGTCCCCGCAATCTGTCCCCGAATTCAGCCCGGGTTGGGCTTTTTTTCAAACCGCTAAAAATGATGCCTCTACCCGTGTCTGTTCCCCTGCACTGGTCTTGCCCTTTTTTCAAAAAAACAAAAAATCATCACTCTCCCCCCATAAAAATCTCCCCCAGGCTCCCCCCCCTACATCTCCTTTCCCTTTATCTCTGTCCCCCCAACCCCCCCCTAGCCCAAAGCTCTTCCCCCCCGGCCCCCTCCCCCAACCCCCGTTTCTAAGGGCCCAAACCCCCCTTTACTCATCCAACCTCCCATGGGCCCCTCTCCAAGATTTTTCACGTATGGGAACCCGTTCTTTTGGAAAATGTTTCCCCCTTTTATCAGGCAACATAAACCCCGCGTTTTAATTGGGGCCTAAAACTCCCTCTTCTTTGACAAGCACCAAAATCCCTAATTTTTAAGCCCCCAAATTTTTGTCACCAAATTTGCATTTTTTTTTTCCCCGCCTTTGGGGAAACCCCCAGGGACTTATCTGTATATTATGAATGGTTGGGGTGGCAGGTTCCCCTCCACATTTTATTTTTAAATACCCCCCTTTTAAAGTAACATGGCTGTCCCCTTGTAAACCAAGCACTTTTCACCCCTTTGTTTTACCCTTTCACCCCCAAAAAATTGGAAGCTATTGGGGGCAGGGGGCCCCCACAAACCCCGGGCTATTTTTTTAATAGCTTTTTATAATGTAATGTCGGGTTTTGTCCCCGTTCTTTTCCCTCTTAATATTTTTGGTTAAAAAGGGTGGGGGGAATAATTTTTTCCCCTATATAAAAAAAAAAAATTAAATTTTTATTATTTAAATTAAAAATTTTTCTTTTTTGGGGTTTTAAAGGGGGCTAAACAACATAAATTTTTTGGAGTTTTGGGGGGTTTTTAAATTATTTCCCTTTGGGCTTTTTCCACATATAAATATCATCCTTTCTTGGACAGGGGTTTTTTGGTTGCAGATAATAGAAAATGGGGGGCACCCTTTTCGGGGGGGTAAATCCTACTTTCAGGCCCGGGTTTTAAATTAGAAAAGGGGGAAATAAGGGTTTGCATTTGTGGGTTTTTACTTTTTTTAAATAAAATTAGTTTTTTGGTTTTCCTTTTTTAGGCGCTTTTTGTTTCCCAAAATTTTTTTGGATTGGGTTTCATAACACACACACAAAAAATTTTGGGGCATCACCTTTTATACACACCCTTGTATTGAATTACAACTGAATGTGGGGGCCGCCCAAAAAGGGGGAAATTTATAACAAACCTGGGGGTTTTTTTTTTGCATTTGGGGGAAATTTAAATTTTTTTTATTTCTTTTTACTTATTAAATTTCGGGCTTTTCTCCATACATCTTTTTCACCACGGCAACCCTCCGCCCAAAAATTTAAAGGGGTTTTTTTTTTTTTTTTTTAAAAAAGAAATTTGCCCTTTTTCTGGGGGGGGCAAAACAAATTTGAGACCTTTTTTGGGAATACATTTGGGGGAAAAGATTTTTACTTTAGGTTCCTAATAAAGAAAAAGAAATTTTTGTCTCCCGGGGCCAAACCCAAAAGGGTTTTTTTTTGGTTACCTGAACAAACCTGGAGCGGGGTAGAAGAGAGAGCCAAAGAACAGGAGTGATTTCAACCCTTGACGGGCGGGAAACTCACTCCCCAATTTTAGCAAAAAACCCAAATATCTCTAGCAAATTACAGATAACCATTTTTTTTCATTCAGGTTTTCTTTTGGGGTTTCTGGTTACCTGACCTTTAAAACCCGGTTTTCTGATTAGAAAAGACCTTAAAAGCAAAAAAAAAATGGGCCCCTGGCGGCCCGTTCCCTTCATCCAGAACAAACTAAATTTTCTCCAACAAGAGACAAGTAAGTCATGTTTTTCCGTCCTCACGCACATGTATCTTTTGTTTTCTGAAAGATAAAATCTCCCTTACTACATAAACAGCACACACTTTCAGGGAAGCTTTTAAAAATGCTTTTTCAACTGCAAAAGAACCCCTGCTGCCTGACAAGACAGAGTGAGTGCTTGTTATTTAGTGAGGGTAAAATCTCTCTTTGGGGAAAGACACCATGTAAGTGTGTGAGGATTTGAATATAGCCTTTGTGACATATCATAGAGCCCAGCTTCTCTCCTCTATCAAATCACCATACATTACAAAGCTCAGCTTCCCCCTCTCTATGATATCCTGTTCTTACATAGTTCAGCATAAACCACCTGACATGTTTCCATAAGACTAGGCATAGCTGCCATCAGTCATCTATTAACCGTTTCAGGGCCCCATACAGCCAAATCAAATGGGACCCCCACCTATTACTAGTTCCTATTTTTTAACATATCAGTGGGCCCATGACAGAAGTACAGCCCGCACTGCTATATTGGCACTTCTGAGGCTAAGTCTACACGGCACTGGACAAAAAACTGAATGAAAACCAAACCCTAAAATCGTTCATAAAACGGAGTCAAAAACAGCTCAAAAAACGTCCTTTTTTGCGGGTTTTTTGCATGTTTTGCTTTTTTTTGCATATTTTTTGCCACCTTTTTATTCGCAAAAATACACAGCATTATAATTGCAGTGGATTTCTGGCACTTTACATAGACTCCAATAGTAAATTTTCTGTCCTGCTTGGTCGTTTTTTGGCAACATGTTTCAAAAAAAAAAGAGCAGCAGCAAACACAAGCAGAGATAAAAACGTTCTGTGGAGACTCCAGAACGTTTGTCCTGTTAAAGTCTATGGGACCTCTTTTCAGCCGTTTTTGTGTGCAGTGTAGACATATCCTTAAATTTCCCAAATCTCTCTGTTTCCTGGAGCTTTCGGAAGACCGAGCTATAACAATGTAACTTTTGGCTGAAGTATATTTGAGTAAATATTTATAAAGATTTGTCCAACTTGGCTTATTGTTACAAGTTTGCTCTGTAAAAATAATGGGAGACTCAATGAAATGTAATTATTTATTAGAATTGACAGGAAGATACAAAGTCCCTGTTTCTTTATCCCCTTACACCTTCTTTTATCTGATATTGTAGACAAATAGAATAAAACATGAGAATTTTTCTTCTGGTTCCCATATTATTCCATCTTACAGGTGTCAGCACAATGTCACATACAAAGAAGAATATACATGGAGCAGAGAGTGTCTGACATCAGGGAATGACTGTATAAGACATGATAGATACAGCAGAACACAGGGCAGGAGCTCTGCCTGGAGATCTGGGGTTTTATATGGAGCCAATAGATCTATAGATACAATTATTGAAGCATTACTTACATGTGGAGCGCCCCGAGTACAATGAGACACAAATCTATCATCAGGCGTTTCAGGAAGTGACTTTTATTTCATGAAATTTGCAATATCCTCTATTACAAACGGTTTCATTAATGGTTCTTAACTATTTCCGGAACTCTTGTGTTTGCAGAGCTGTCGTTGGGGGGACATTGCACCATATCTCCTCATTTTACACCTTTGGTAAGAACATAGAATGGAAAGATCTTTAAACCATTATAGGGGTCATCTCATTAAAGGGGTTGTCTCACTACAAGAATTGCTGCTTTTTATGTTAATGATCTTTCAAAGACAAGTCACTTTTCAATATGTGTCCATTTACAGTGTCCTACCTATTCGTCAATATCCCCTCTTGTATAGGCTGCATCAGCTCCTTAGGTTGTTACAGCTACAGACCTGTTCAATCTCTAATGATAGTCTGCCAGCACTGGTTGCTATAGCTATAGACCTGTTCAATCTCTAATGATAGGCTGCCAGCACTGGTTGCTTATAGCTAACAGACCTGTTTAATCTTTCTTGATAGGCTGCCAGCACTGGTTGCTATAGCTATAGACCTGTTCAATCTCTAATGATAGGCTGCCAGCACTGGTTGCTATAGCTACAGACCTGTTTAATCTTTCTTGATAGGCTGCCAGCACTGGTTGCTATAGCTACAGACCTGTACAATCTCTCCTGATAGGCTGCCAGGAACTCGTTGCTATAGCTACAGACCTGTACAATTGTTGCCGTTGCTTCCAGCCTCCTCCTATTTTTCCACGATACCCAGGAATCGATCTTACATTGCTGCTAAAAATAATAACTTCCCACATGAAGTAAAATAGCAGCGCAGATCTTCCCTGTGTTTACATGCAGCAAACCCACAGGATTCCTCCTCACAGTGGATTCTTCCAGCTCAGAAGCAGGATGTTTCACAAACATGTCAGAACCGTGATCCATCACCGCTGCCTGTGAAGAGCATGATCTTCTTAAATGAATTCTATCTATCTATCTATCTATCTATCTATCTATCTATCTATCTATCTATCTATCTATCTATCTATCTATCTGTCTGTCTGCTTCTCTGTCTATCTATCAATACATGTAGATACAGTTGTGTGTGTATAGAGTATATATATATGATACTACTATATATATATAAATATATATATATATTATATATATGTATATATTATATTATACTGTACAGACCAAAAGTTTGGACACACCTTTTCATTCCAACAGTTTCTGTATTTTCCATGACTAAAAATAAATTGTAGATTTTACATTGAAGGCATCAAAATATGAATTAACACAATGGGAATACTATACTTAACCAAAAAAGTGTGAACCAAACTGAAAATCTGGTCTTATTTTCTAGGTACTTCCTCCACCTTTTGCCTTATTACGGCTTGCACACACTTGGCATTTCTCTTGATGAGCTTCAGAGGTGTCACTAGTGTTGAGCGATTTTTTATCGAAAAGTTGAAATCGGCAAGGTTTTTTGGTGATCGAACTTTCCATATCTTGCGATATTTAAGGTTTAAATCTGTGCTTCATCTTTTAATATCGCGCCTTTTCGGCGCTTCTGTGATCTTTGGCAGCCAGCAAATCAGATTACAGATTAGAGCAGGGTGAGATGTTGTGTGCGACGTCATGACTGGATGTGTATGGTTGCGATTGGCTGGAAAAATCACATGACCCGTTTTTCATAGAAACAGCGTTACCTGTTTCCAGCTCTCAGTGTCTCTCAGCGTCTCATAGGGATAGGGACCTGCGCTCTGCCTGTGGCCAAACAGACCAGCGAAATTAGTCTAAATTTTTTTCTGCAAGAGAAACCTTACTATTAGCTGGTGATCCTTTCCAATTTGTTAGATTAGAGATTTGAACATTTTTATGTAGTTAGCTAGAGAATTTTAAAGCCGCACTACCGCTGTAAATTTCACGGCGGTGGGAGCGGGGGGGGGGGATGGGGGGGGGGGCGCGGGCGGGCAAGACAACCTCTATCTTTAAAGAACATGGATAAGCTCACAAGACTTAGTGTAGCCATTGTTGGGGGATATCTTTATTATTATACAGTTTGCTATCTGAAATATTTCCTGGATATTGGGCAGTCTGAACTTATATTGGATACACATCTTTCTAGTAACTGCAGGGTCTCTTTGTTAGCTGCAAAAACTCCACTTTTTTTATCCTGTATACATTTCAGTAGGTGTTCATTTTCAATTTTACCATTACACCTGTGGATCCTGGTTGATTATCCACCTTGCACTTCCATTACAAACCAGCAATCTTGTAGTCAGCACAGGTTGTTTGTTGACAAAAAATAACCGTGTTATCGTACGAAAAAATCACACGTACGTGTTTTTTGACTATTGCGCCCCAGCATGTTCATTGACACAGCATCTACGTAGAATCTTAAAACAGCAAAGTTCTATATTCACACAGGTGAATTTGAAAGGTGCAAAAAATACAGTTTTATTATATCAAAACATAACAGTTACGTTGTTTTTTTGACTTTTTGCGACCCAGTCCTGTTCATTGCGCAGCATCTAGTAAATCTTTAAAAACAGCATTTCTATATTCACCTCACAGGTGAATTGAAAGGTGCAAGAGAATACCGTGTATTATATCGAAAACATAACAGTTAGTGTTTTTGACTTTTGCGCAACCAGCACTGTGTATTGACGCGGCATCTCGTAATTCTTAAAACAGCAATTCGCATATTCACCAACAGGTTGAATGAAAAGGTGCAAAAAATACTCGCTTTATTATATCAAAACATTAACTGTTATAGTGTTTTTTTTGACTTTGCGCACCCCCCCCAAGCACTGTTTCATTGAGCAGCAGCTAGTAAATCTTAAAACAGCAATCTTATATTCACCACAGGTGAATTGAAAGGTGCAAAAAAATACCGTTTATTATATCAAAACATAAAGTTACGTGTTTTTTGACTTTTGCGCACCCGCACTGGATCATGCCGACACAGGCCTCTACGTAAATCTAAAACAGCAATTTATTATTCACCACAGGTTGATTGAAAGGTGCAAAAAAATACCGTTATTATACAAAACATAACAGTTACGTGTTTTTTAGACTTTTGCGCACCAGCACATGTCATTGAGCAGGCATCTACGTAAATCTTAAAACGCATTTTCTATATTCACCACCGGTGAATTGAAAGGTGCAAAAAATACAGTGTATTATATCAATAACATAACAGTGTACGTGTTTTTGACTTTTGCGCACCAGCTCACTGTTCATTGACGAAGAATCTATGTAAATCTTAAACAGCAATTCTATATTCACACAGGTGAAAGTGAAAGGTGCAAAAAATCCATTTATTATTCACAACATATACAGTTACGTTTTTTTTGACTTTTGCGCAACCAGCATGTTCATTGCGCAGCATCTAGTAAATCTTAATACAGCAATTCGATATTCACCACAGGTGACTTGACAGGTGCAAAAAATACGGGTTTATTATACAAAACATAACAGTTACGTGTTTTTTGACTTTTGCGCCACCCAGCACGTTCATTGGCAGCATCTAATTAAATCTTAAAACAGCATTCTATATTCACCCAGGTTGAATTGAAAGGTGCAAAAAATACAGTTTATTATTACCAAAAACCAAGATACTGTTTTTTTGGACTTTTTGCCCAGTCCAGATTTGGTTATAGACACCTTGCAGTTAAAAATTTGAATAAAGCAATTTTGTTTGATTAGAGGATTTGAGAATAGCTGTGATTTCCGTCTTTTAATAGTGACTTTCCAAAATCATTCCCCCATTACCTTCTCAAATTTTTATATCTCAGAACAGGAGCGAAATGAGGTGGTAAGCGAGCAAAGAGGGGGGTAGCACATGGAGGCTAAGGTACTGAGAGAAGGTGCTCCTTCCAGTGCTGGCGGACAACACGCATGCCAGCGGATCGTCAGTTGCAGGACGTCAGGCCTGTCATCGCTGGGTCAGGGCCTGTGAAATCTAAAGTAACGACATCGCGCCTATCTGTCCTTCAGTGGTTTAATGCAACCTGCATCTAGCAGTCTTACCTCCTCGTCCTCGCAGTCACCGGCACAAATGTCGTCATCAGCATCATCAACATCCGTCCAACATGAAGCAGCCCAAATGTCAAACTCGTATACCCACCACTGTGGATAATCCATTGTCTGTCGCCTCTTTGATGACAAAATGCGGTCTGGGGTCAGGAAGGCATGTTAAAGATCAAGAGGCCAAAAAGATGATTTTCTTGCTCTGACGCCCAGTTAATGATGCCATCAGAGGAGGTGAAGGAAGCGGTCAATCGGCAAAATCCCGGGCGGTCGCAAACGCCTTGCAGTGCCCTTGCTT
Source organism: Phyllomedusa bahiana (assembly GCA_025379985.1). Classification (NCBI taxonomy): domain Eukaryota; kingdom Metazoa; phylum Chordata; class Amphibia; order Anura; family Hylidae; genus Phyllomedusa; species Phyllomedusa bahiana. The sequence goes on from JAODAL010038245.1 coordinate 15,710, forward strand.
GTAGCCCGCAGCGTTGGATGCAGAAAGTCATGACGACCAAGTCACCCTGTGTGATATGATGATGATGACGGACATTGCGGATCCATCCTGTTATTTTCGCAGGCATTTGCTTGCGAGCGCTTCATCAGTGGACGAGGAGGAAGACGATTGGGAGTAGTGTCATTTAGGGTCCGCCACAAAAAGGGAGCGGGCGGTCGCAGAAGTCCGCTGATATGATTCCACCCAGCCACGGTCAGCGCAAACCCCGCTCCTCGCTTTCCCCCCCCCCCCCCCCCCCCCCCCCCCCCCCCCCCCCCCCCCCCCCCCCCCCCCCCCCCCCCCCCCCCCGTCAAAAAGGTCCGGACCCTCTCAAGCCTGGGCCTTCTTTAGCAGCCTCTGATTCACCCAGCGGGATGTCATATGCCGCCATTTGCCGTAAACGCATAAGTAGAGGCAGAAACGTAAGTGGTTAACCACCACCACATGTCTAGTAACATGCAGCGAATGCATGAGTTGAAATGGAGGGAACACTTGCAAAAAAAGGCCGGACCGACGCCGGCCTCCAACCCCTGTCACACCCTCTGTCTCCGCTCCTCCTCCTTCCGGCCACCACATGCGTTCCTCAGCTGCCCATGTCTCTCAGGAGTCATGATCAGGGTATCAGCCTCCGCTTTCAGCCTCCACGTCGCGCCGGTACCACCAGCCCCACCAGAGACCCATCCTACCCCTTCTCCTTCGCAGTTTGGACGACTGCAGCTGTACAGGCGGGCCTGTCTAGCAAGCCAGCCTTCTGTATTCCAGGTTTGGGAGCAGAGAAACACTTTAACCCAACCATCCAAAGCCAAAGCCTGAATGTTGGCATTGCAGGCTTTTGGCCTTGGAAATGTTGCCTTTCCGTCTGGTGGGCAAGAAGGGGTTCCGCCACGTCATGGCCCTCGCCTTGCCCCCAATACAAGATGCGAACAGGTATTTCTTTGCAGAAAAAGCCGTCCCTGCCCTGGCAGCCACGTGTCATCTAAACTTTCAAGGCGTCGTCTGCATCTGTGTCCGGCAAAGTCCATCTCACCACCGACCCCTGGACTAGTAAGCACGGCCAAGAGCCGCTATATCTCTGTGACAGCTCACAGGTGAGCTGGGGTGGATGTCTTGGGGTGACGGGGCTCTCAGGCTCGGCGCACGCTCTTCAAAACCGCAGGGGATAGTGCAGGGCTCTTTCCCCCAAGGTCCTCTGGTGGATCACGTGGCCCAGAGACACCAGGGCCGTGTCGAAATTAATCTGCCTTGGAGACCGTCCACACACAGGTCAGGAGCTGTGGTGGGCTAACGCAAACGATGGACCGAGCGCGGGCTGGGTGACAAGAACCTTGTGCCAGAGCAAGGTGGTATGCGTTAAAGGGCGAATCTGAGGCCGCCCTTAAGATCGGTAGGCTGGAGCACATCCCTGCCTGGGCACATATGTCATTACCTTGTGTTCCAGAAATTTCTAAAGAGCTACCCGGGTCTGGGACTGCTGCTGAAGAAGGGCTCGAGGTCTGAGTTCGCCCTTCCGCCGTTCGCACCCCTGCTTCGTCCCGCCTGGCTGTTTGCATCGTCAGCTCGGCCTCCCGTCAACGTCTCATTGCTGAGTGGCAAACACGCTGAATTCCACCCTCCACATGCTCCAGCGAGTGAGGGAGCAGCGCAATGCCGTTTCGCAGTACGAAGGTGACACATGGCCTGACAAGCACGGTACGGACCTCGGGGTGTTGAACCCACCGAGAGGTGGAGCAGGTGAAAGAGCTCTGCCACCATCCTTGCCGTTTGAAGAAGCCACCTAAATGGTCAGTGGGACATGCCCTTGTCAGCATGTCATTGTGGTGATCTTTGTTCTGGAACGATCGTTGGACACTCTGAAAACAACAGGTCCCGCCAGCCGACGGGAAGGAGGAGACGGACAAGATGCGCCACGGAGCCTTTCTCTCCGTCAAATCCACAAGGCCGACAGTTTCACATTTCATCGGTCTTATTTAGGCAGGGGTTCGGGGGTCCAGAGCTAGATGCAAGGTGGGCATCAGCTCTCAGGGTGCATCATCTCGGCAAGTCAGGGGCTGGTGTTGAAGTGTGCCGGGAGGGGCAGCGGAGGAGGAGGAGGAGGGGAGAGTATTCTAGACCACCGTGTTACGATGTCCCTGCCTTTGGAAAGAGGTTGGCGCGGAATTTGAGGCGGAGAGGAAGATGAGGAAGATCTGTTTGCTAGTGCCGCGACCCAGAGGCTTGGGAAATCAAGCTCCATCTCTCACTGAGTACTTGGATGCTCCATTTCTTCCACATGATCCTCGCATTAAGGCCATCAAATGAACAAAGTTACTGGGTGGCACCCTCCTGGGATCCACGGTACAAAACAAAAAATCAGCACTATCCTTCCACCCACCAAAATAGAGAGTAAATGCTGGAAATCGGTGGACCTTGCTGATTGATCAACTGGAGACATCTGTTGCGGTCTGCTTCACGTTCCCCAAATGTCACGGTGGAACACATCAGCGACGTGTCAGCAGTAGAGTTGCCAAGTAGGATAGCGGCAGCAGCAGGCAAGTGGCAGAAGCCTAATGGGTGACCTTGGTAATCTTTGTTTCCCACCTCACAATGCATGGCAATGCAGGGCACCCAATTCCAACACACAGGATCAGCTTAATATCATGGTGCACAACTATCTGCGTCTCAACACCGATGTTTTTGCATGTGTTCCGGACCCATAGGACTTCTGGGTATCAAAATGGACGAATCGCCGAGCGGCTCGTCACGCCATAGAGGTTGTTGTCCTGCCCCAGCAGCCAGCGTCATATCTGAGCGGACCTTCAGCACAGCTGGAGGAGCATTACAGACAAAGCATCCGGCTTTCCACAGAATAATGTGGATCGTTTGACTTTCATCAAGATGAATCAGGCATGGTTTCTGATGATGTTCTGGCCCCAATTGCCGAGGTCACCGATGAATTGCCTGTCTACTTCACATTCCTTTTCAAACAGAAATGGTCCTCTTGGAAAACTTTTTTTAAAATGATCATTTTTTACGGCAATTTTTATTCTCTTTTCCCAACAGTTTCATTTTGCTGGTTTTGCTGTGAGGAGACTGTAAAAAGACAGCAAGGTTTCATGACAACACTGTATTCCATTTACTCACTTTATCTTAAGAAGTTTTTGCATTGTCATGTTGTTGAGGTCATGTTGCTGTGAGCTACGCAATATCATGTCCTTTGGAACAGACATGTGATTTCTAAGTGGAATTTCTCCCTCACAATTTTTAATAGTGGCTGAGAATCTTATTTATAATTTTTTGGGGTCCATGTTGCTGGTGCGATCAGCTATAATTATGTCCTTTGGTACAGAAATGTGGGCTTCTACGTGGCATTTCTCCCTCACAATTTTTAATCGTGCTGAGAAGTCTATTTATAAAATTTTTTTGGGGTCTGTAGAGAAAACTGTGAGATACGCCCCCGCAATAATTCATGGTCCTTTGTACAGAAATTGTGGCTTCTAAGTTGGCGATTTCTCCCTCACAATTTTTAACTGTGGCTGAGATAGTCATTTTTATTAATTTTTTGGGACCCTGCGCTCTTGAAAATGCCAGCAAATACAGGTCCTATTATAAAAAAATGTTGTTTCTTAAACAGACATTTGTTCGTCACAATTGACCAAATGGCTAAAGGGTCATGCTTTGAATTTTTGGGTGCATTTTGCTGTGACATGCAGCATATACTACAGGTCCTATTCTAAAAAATGTTGTTTTAACAGACATTTGTTCTTAACATTGACCAATAGTGGCTCAAGGGTCATGCTTTGAATTTTTGGGGGCATTTTGCGTGACACTGCAGGCTATTACTATAGGTCCTATTCTAAAAATGTGGTTTGCTAACAGACATTTGTTCTTCACATTGTCAAGAGTGGCTCAAGGTGATGGTGCTGTCAGAAAACAGGAATAGGTAGGACACTGTTAATGGACAAAATATTGCAAAATGACTTGTTTTTGCAAGATCTTTAACATAGCTTATCAATCCCTGTATGAGACACCCATTTATACAATTAAAAAAAGAGAATCAAAGGACTGGTGGGATTCCATCCTATTTTAAAAAATTGTGTTTTCTAGAATTAAATACTAAAAAACTTGCATGTACAAAATAGTTGTTAAAAAATTCCTCTGAATTGTACAAGGGAGGTACAGGAAAACTTGACAGATGTAGTTATTCGAGGACTGAGTATAGAGCACGGACAGAGAACAAAGTACAGAGACAATTTCTCCAGCACGTTGAGTAAAATGCGAAAAAGAATGCCAAGATAACGGGACCTCCCCGGTGTAACAGGAGCGTTACCCACCAGTATTTCCAGTGAAGGTCAATTGGTCCAATCATACGGAGGGGCAAGCGGCTTCCCAGTATTGACTGTGTACTGAGGAAGGCTGGAGTTCTTCACAACTTCCGCTCCGCACTCTGCTTCAGCAGGACCGTTTTCGTTGCTGCCGTCAATCCAGGGCTTTTAACCTGCGTGTTAATAGATGACGGACGCCAGCCTGGGCTTTCACCGCACCCACTGTACTCCGGCCCTAGGTCTGCTGTGGCCCAGGCAGGTATAGTCAATGTCCAGTTCAATAAAATGGTGGTTGAAAGACTCCTTTTTCCGGCACTTTTTAAATGTGGGGGTCATGCAGGTTTGGGGCTCATGCTGTGGCCCGGACAGGTATAGTCATGTCCAGTTCATCTAAAAATGGTGGGTTGAAAGGACTCCTTTTTCCCCCATCCTGACAGGCCTTTTTAAATGTGGGGGGTCATGCAGGCTGGGGGCTCAATTGATGGGGCAGGACAGGTATAGGTCATTGTCCAGTTCAACTAAAAATGGTGGTTGAAAGACTACCTTTTTTCCTGCACTTTTTAAAAATGTGGGGGTATGCAGGTTTGGGGCTATGCTGTGGCCCAGGACAGGTATAGTCAATGTCCGTGATACTAAATGGTGGTGGAAAGACTCCTTTTTACCGGCACTTTTTAAATGTGGGGCTCATGCAGGTTTGTGGGCTCATGCTGTGGCCAGGACAGGTATAGTCAATGTCAAGTTCAACTAAATGGTGGTTGAAAGGACTCCTTTTTCAGGCACTTTTAAATCGTGGAGGTCATGCAGGTTTGCGGCTCATGCTGTGCCCTAGGACAGGTATAGTCAATGTCCAGTGACAACTAAAATGGTGGGCTTGAAAGACTCCTTTTTACGGCACTTTTAAATGGGGGGTTCATGCAGGTTTGGGGCTCATGCTGTGGCCCAGGACAGGTTTAGGTCAATGTCCAGTGAAACTAAAATGGTGGTTGAAAGGACTCCTTTTTCGGCCACTTTTTAAATGTGGGGTCATGCAAGGTTGGGGCTCATGCTGTGGCACAGGACAGGTATAGTCAATGTCCAGTTAAACTAAAATGGTGGTTGAAAGACTCCTTTTTGCGGCACGTTTAAATGTGGGGGTTATGCAGGTTTGGGGCTATGCTGCGTTCCGGACAGGTATTCAATGTCCAGTTCAAGTAACATGTGGTTTCAAACCATACTGCTTTCTGGCACTTTTTCATTTGTGGGTGATGAGGTTTAAGGCGTCAGGCTGTGGTACAAGGACAGGGATGTAAATGGTCTGTGACTTTTTTTCTGTGACTTTTATAACCTAGTGTGTTGCCTAAGAAGAGCACGTATCCATTTGACTGTTGTGGGATGTTAATTTCAGCCTTTCTCCAGCCTTGTTTGGGTGTAATAATGAAGGTCTGTTTGTTGCTCTCCCATAGACTTTAATTGGTCCATCGCGCTTAAATCGATGCTCACTATCGAAAAACCTTTCGATAGCGGCGACTTATCGACTATCGATTGATCTCGATAGCCAAGAATCGCTGCAACACTTAGTCACTGAAATGGTCTTTCACAGTCTTGAAGAGTTCCTGAGATGCTTAGCACTTGTTGGCCCTTCTGCCTTCATCTGCGTCCAGCCAGATGCGTCGCTAGGCTGTTTATTCGGGGCTCAGAGCCCCGAATAAACTCCCGGTGACCCCGAGTCTCCGGGCTCCAGGCCGCTGCCGTGGGCTTGGAGCACCGACTGGTCTCTTCAGCTGCATGTGGTCAGCTGGACGGCACATACACTGCGGGCTTCTGCGGAGCAGAGAGCGAGCGCTCCTGCTCCGGCAGGGGACAGTGTGGACGGCTCTGGGTCGCACTGCCTCTCCGTCGGGCGGCACAGCGCGTCATGGCCGTGCGCCGAGGAGCTGCCGGAGGAGCGTGGGCTGAAGAGGACGGAGCGCGCTCGGGGGGGAGTTAAGGTGAGTATGAATGATTGTTTTTTTAAAGCTGTTACTGCCTCAGTGCCACCCATATACTGCCTGTGCCCCTATATGCCGGCCTGTGGCCCCATATCCCTGCTGTGGCCCCATATTACGGTCTGTGGCCCCCATCCATATCCCTGCCTGTGGCCCCCTCTTACTGCCTGTGGCCCCCATATCCCTGCCTGTGGCCCCCATCTACTGCCTTGTGCCCCTATAATGCCTGGGGCCCAATCCCTGCCTGTGGCCCCCATATCCTGCCTGTGGCCCCATTACTCCTGTGCCCCTATATGCTGCCTAGTGGGCCCCCAGTTATCCCTGCCTGGGGCCCATATTACTGCCTGTGGCCCCCATATCCCTGCTTGGGCCCCCATATTACTGCCTGTGGCCCCCATATACTGCCTGTGGCCCCCATATCCCTGCCTGTGCCCTATAATGCCTGACTGTGGCCCCCATTATTTGCCTGTGCCCCCCCAAATACTGCCTGTGGCCCCATATCCTGCTGTGGCCCCATATCCCTGCCTGTGGCCCCCATATGCTGCCTGTGCCCCTATCATGCTGGACTGTGCCCCCATATACTGCCTGTGGCCCCATTATCTGCCTATGGCCCCTATCCCTGCCTGTGGCCCCCATATTGGTGCCTGTGGCCCCCCATATGCCTGCCTTAGTGCCCCTATATTCTGCCTCAGTGCCCCGCCCCCTATATTAACCTTTCTTGTGGCCCTATATACTGCCTCAGTGCCCCCATATACTGCCTGTTTTGGGGGGCCCCCCCCCCCCTATACTGCCTCCAGTGCCCCCATATACTGCTGTGCCCCTATATACTGCCTGTGGCCCCTATATAGCCTGCCTGTGGCCCCTAATTATACCTGCCTGTGGCCACATCTACCTGCCTGTGGCCCATATACTGCTCAGTGCCCCTATATAACCTAACTGAGGGGGACTGCTATACCTATAATTAGGAGTTGCTGGAAATGTGAGGATTCTAAGTTACTTGCTGTCCAAATCCTCAGGGACTAGTATTGGCCGGGAGCAAATCAGCATGAAGGATGTGAACCGGAATGGAAGAAGAGAAGGGAAGGTGAACGTACGCTGATCAGAAAAGACGTCTCCTGTAGTCACTAAATGTAACTGCAGTGTAATCACTTATATGTCTGCAGAGCGTCTACATGCAACTAGTAACTACCACTAAATGGTCACTATATGGCAGTGGTATATGTTTCAGAGCCTGTGATAACACTGATAGTCACTGTGGGGTCTGGCAGGATATTTGATCCTTATGTAGTAATATTTTGGTCTTGATTTTGTAGGGAGTGGTTTTAGTCCCAATCATTGTCTGGTAGATTTTCTCCATGTACGGTGTATGTTTTGGTGACTGTTTAGGGGTATTGTATTGAAGGTGAGAAGTTCTGAAAAAGTAAATTTGTCATTGGTGATTTTACTGTTCAGTGACTGCGGAGGGATGGGACGCGGATCTGTGTGGGATGTGCAGAAATTTAGTGAGGAACACAAGGATTTTTCCTGTAAAAAACATCCACAGTTCACAATGAGGGCGTGAAAATGTTGTGTGAACCCAGCCCTACAGAAAAACACAACAGGGCCGTGCCCCGGATGTTTTAGGACCCTAGCAACGCCCCTGGGTCCAGCTCACCCCATACCATTCTCGATTGGGTTCAGGTTGGTGACTGTGGGGCCAGGTCATCTGGGCAGACCCATCACTCTCCTTCTTGGTCAAGATAGCCCCTACACAGTTCTGAGGTGTTGGGGTCATGGTCCTGTTGAAAAATAAATGAAGGTCAACTAAACGCAATAACCTGAGGAATAGCAGCGCTGCAAGATGCTGTGGTGACCTTGCTGGTTTCAGTTATTCCTTCAATTTTAATAAATCCCCAAACAGTGTCACCAGCAAAGTCCCCCCACACCATCACACCCCCTCCTCCATGCTTCACGATGGGAACCAGGCCACGCTACACCACCACACCTCCTCCATGCTTCACGATGGGAACCAGGCCCCCCCCCCACACCATCACATCTCCTCCTCCATTCTTCACAGTGGGAACCAGGCAGGTAGTGTCCATTCGTTCACCTTTTCTGCGTCGCACAAAGACAACGGTGGTTGGAATCAAAGATCTCAAATTTGGACTCATCAGACCAAAGCACAGATTTCCACTGGTCTAATGGCCATTCTCTTCTGCTTGTTGCCTGTCCTTAGCAGTGGTTTCCTAGCAGCAAATTTTACCATGCAGACTGCTGCACCAGTCTCCTCTTAACATTGTGTAGAGATGTTCTGTTTGCAGAACTCTGTGTGGCATTGACCTGGCTCTAATCGAGCTGCTGGTAACCTGCGACTTCTGAGGCTGGTGACTCGGATGAACTTTTCCTCCGCAGCAAGGTGACTCTTGCGCTTCCTTTCCGGGGGCGGTCCTCATGTGAGCCAGTGTCTTTGTAGCGCTTGATGGTTTTGCCACTCCCCTGGGACACTTTCAAAGTTTCCCCAATTTTTTGGACTGACTGACCTTCATTTCTTAAAGTAATAATGGCCACCTTTTTCTGTACTTAGCTGCTTTCTTCTTGCCATAATCGAAATTCTAACAGTCCATTCAGTAGGACTATCAGCGTGTTTCCACCTGACTTCTGAACAACACAACTGATGGTCCCTACCCCATTTATAAGAAAGAAATCCCACTTATTAAATGACAGGCGACCTGGAAGGAAACCATTTCAGGGACGCCCTTGATGAGCTTCAGAGATGCCAAGAGGTGAAAGCAGTAACCCAAAGCAAAAGCGCTCTTGAAGAACCTAGAATATAAAATAGATTTTAGTGATTTCACACTGATTATAATTAAGTATATAATTCCACATGTGTTAATTCATAGTTTCTATGCCTACGGTGTAAATCTACAATTTTTATAGTCATGAAAATACAGAAAACTGTTGTAATGAGAAGGTAAGTCCAAACTTTTGGTCTGTACTGTATATATATATACAATCCAATATCAGCAGCGCACTACTAGCACTAAAAAGCAATCAAAAGACACTTGGGAACTATTGGAAAAGCATTTCTTCTACTTTTAATGCATTTTTTTTTTTTTTAATCAAAAGTGTAATAAGCCCATCTGCAATCAACAAGGCGACCTCAATACAGGTTGGAACCTGCACCATAGTGTACGCTCCCATCTGTATTGAGGTCACCTTGTCGATTGGCGGTGGGCTTATTACAGCTAAAGTGTAGGTTCCCACCTGTATTGAGGTCGCCTTGTCGATTGGTGGTGTGCTTATTACAGCTATAGCGTAGCTTCCCACCTGTATTGAGGTTACCTTGTCGATTGGCGGTGGGCTTATTAAAGCGATAGCTCTAGGTTCCCACCTGTATTGAGGTTACCTTGTCGATAGGTGGTGGGCTTATTAAATCTATAGCATAGGTTCCCACCTGTATTGAGGTCGCCTTGTCGATTGGCAGGTGGGCTTATTACACTTTTGATCAAAAATGTGAACTAAGAACCTCAAATTTCATGTATTCAAAATAGCAGAATTGCATTTCCAATAGTTCCTGTGTAACTTTTGATTGCTTGTTAGTGCTAGTAGAGTGCTGCTGATATTGGATTGTGTTTGTATTTTGCTGCCACACAAATGTGCACCTATATAATCATTTTTTCTCGGAAACTTTTTTGCATGTGGAATAGTGTGTTTTAGTGTATATATAAGCAGTGCTTAGAAGGAATTTTTTGCAAACTTCTATACTTGTATGAAAATAGGAAGGTTCAAGTGGGTTCCTCTTAATTAGCAGCCAGGCTCTTGCTGGGATGGGAGAGAACTATGATCTTGGCCATTTAGCCACTTATATGCTACATATATTAGGGACTGGAACATCTGGTTATAGAATGCTTTTTTGTACCCCCTCCTCCTCATCAGTGGCCACAAGGTCTGACAATGTAACATGATTCTGATTGTTATAAAAAAAAATTAAATACCGTAAGCTCTTGCTTGAATATGTAAAAATAACTGAAAAAAATATTTGACAATGGTGATATTAAAGGTCTGTTCTGTTAAGAGATTTAAACACTGTGGGAAATAGACGTCAGGGAGGTGTCCGCACCTCTACCCATATAGAAGAAGAGGTGGAATCAGAGCTTGGAGGACGGGGTCGGCTCCACTGCCTCTGACCTTGGCTTCCATTTCTAACAATAAAGCTGCGACCATCAAAACACACAATAGACATTTGTACTATTCATTTAATTAGAAAAACATTACGGGTTTAACATTCTCAGCACAGGAGGGACCTGCAGGCTTTGGATTTGCCATAAATGTACCAGATGGGAAGAATTCTGTAATTCAGACACTTTCCAAGACTTCCAACGTTCTAATAATCCAAATATCTAGAAGGATCCATCTGTGATGTTTCTTTGGTGACCAGAAAGGTCTTAGAGATTGTTTTCATGTTACGTTCTCATATGTGTCAGCTTCATATACATGATCTCCGGGGCCGGTGATGTGTGTGGAGCTTCCAGGCTGGAAAGTTACAGAAGATAAAGGAAGTGAAAAAGATTATTTATTTCCTTATTATTTATTTTGTCTTTATATGTTATTTTTGATCATAGCTCACTGATATTATATAATACAATACAATAGAATGATGAAAAAATATCAGTGATCTTTCTGATCAGCAACTTTTTTTTTTATGGAAGGAAGCTCAATTTAGACATTGGTCCAACAATCTGGTATAAATTTAAACTCATTGACATGTAAGGGGCTGTTTCAAGAACAAGTAGAATTTTATAATAATAATAATAATAATAATAATAATAAAATAATAATAATTATTATATAATTATAATAATTATTTAAAATATTATTATTATTATTATTATTAAATTTTTATTATTATTATTATTATTATAATAGTAGTAGTAGGTAGGTAGTGGTAGTATTATTATTATTACTATTTATTAGCCACCATGTATTGTTTTTACAGGTACCTTCAGATGGTCATAGTCCTTTTCAATGTCTCTTCTCACTAGGTCAGTATATGTGCATCCGGAGATGTTCCAGTCTAAGAGAAATATAAAGAAGTTTTTATATTGTGTTCACTTCACACTCTAACATATGTCGGCTGCACCTACATTTTCCCCTGTGACATTGATATGGATGAAGTTCCCAGGCTGCAAAGTAACAAGATAAAGTGAATTATCATTTTTTTTAAAATTTGTTTACCTTTATATTTTAATTTTGTATTATAGCTCACTGATATAACACAAGATGATACAATAGAATGATGAAAAAACATCAGTGATCTTTCTGTTGAGCAACAAAGAAAAAAGCTTGTTTTAGACATTGGTCCAGCCAACTGGTATTGATTCTGCTATTGCACTTCAGCTCCATTGAAGTTAATTGGGACTGTACTGCAATACCAGAAACAAAGTCATTGACATTATGGTGCTGTCTGTAGAACAAGCAGAACATATAATAATAATAATAATAATAATATAATAAAAAAAAAAATAATAAAAGAAGAAGAAGAAAAAAGAGAAGAAGAAGAATGTATTATTTTTTATTATTTTAAAAAAAAAAAGCCATCATGTATTTTTATACTTTTACCTCAGAGGGGCTATTTTTTTTTTCAATGTCCCTCTTCACTAGGTCAGTATATGCGGCATCCAAAGATATTGCAGCCTAAGAAAAATATAAAAAAGTTTTCATATTGTTTTCACTTTACACTTTCATATATACACCTACATTTTCCTCTGTGACTTTTGACATGTAGTATAATTTAAAATTTAAAGCCACCACTTTGTTTTTTACAGTACTTCAGAGGCAACCCTTTTCAATGTCTCTCCTCACTAGGTCGGTGTATGTGGCGTCTGGAGATGTTCCAGTCTAAGAGAAATAGAAATAAAAAGTTTTAACATTGTTTTCACTTCACGCTGTCATATATGTCGGCTGCACCTACATTTTCCTCTGGTATGTTGGTATGCCTGAAGCTCCAAGGCGCAAAAACAGAAAAAATAATTTTTAGATTATTATTAATTAATTTCCAATGAATTATTATGAATCATTCAGTAGATTATTATTATTATTATTATTATTTTATTATTTTTATTTATTTATATCCATCATTATTGTGTTACGGGTCCCTCAATTTGTTCAAAAGTTTGTCAATTCTCTCCTCATAGGGGGTGGGGGGGCACCGGGAGTTTCAGACTGAATGAAAAAGTAATGAAAAAGGAGAAATATATAAAGAAAAACTGATAAAACAGAGAATAGATGATGAATGTTAGATTGTAGAACACTGACCATGACTGTCCTCAAATCAGTCGGTGCCTATAAATGTCTAATATGTAAATCCAGTTCTGGACACGATCACTAAATACAAGAAGTAGATACTATTCCACCCGCCAAACTTGGGGGGCTCCCATAGCTTTGTAAGGGGGCTGCGGGGGGGGCATTAATCCCTTTTGTAAACACCTAGGACAACCCTGCCTTACAACTCCACACACAGGAGAGGGGTGATTGTGGTGTTCAACCCCTTAAGTCCCACATCTGAAAAGTAGTTAATGACCAGAAATTTTTTTTTTGGGTTTTTGCCTTTTCCTTTTGCTTTCAACAGTTGAAATTTTTTTTTTTTCAAAGACGCAAATTGGGATGAGGGCCCCTTTTTCTCCACAAGTTTCTTTTTTGGGGGAAAAATTTAAGTCACTAAAAATTTTTGCAGAATTTTTTTTAATTTTTTTTTTTTATTTTTTTTTGGGGTTTTTTTTTCATATTTTTTTTTCACCCTTCCCATTTCACAGTTATAACTTCTTAAAATAATTCTACGGGTTATTACGGTCGTGGGGAAATACCTTATATGTATAGGTTTTTTTTGTGGTAATGTATGTCCAATTATTTTATATTAAATATTTATTTTTATTTTATTTATTTTTTATTCATTTTTTACACTTTTTATATTTTTTACTTTTCTTTTTAATCCCCTGAAGGGAGAACTGCTTTACTTTTTTTTATTTTTTTAACACTTAGTAATGTATTAGAATATTCATATATGCTAATACATTCTAATCTGTGTCACTTTGACACAGGCAGTGATCTGGACAGCACACAGTCTGCCCTGATCACTGGCTTCATACACAGACAGCTCTGGGGCTACTCTAGGTCCCCAGGGCTGACTGTGCAGCCGTTCCCCGGGCTCCTGTCGGTCACCCGGTGTTCCGATCACCCAAACAGAGCAGGGGAACCCTTTGATTGCGCTGCAGTAACGCACAGCCACAATCAAAGGGTTAAGCACCATTGTGCGGAGGTTTCCTCCGCAACCCGGTGCCCACAGGAGATGCTCTGGGATCAGGGCTGTGTAGTACAGCCTCAATCCCAGCACAGTTTCGACGCCGGGCGCCGCAAGCCCCGATGTCTGCAGCGACGCCAAAAGACGTCGCTGTAGACGAACAACCGGAACCAGCTGACATCAAAAGTCGGTGGCCGGTCGTTAAGGGGTTAATAGATCCTGTATCCCCAATCACCGTCGCATACCTCATTGCTTGTTGTCAGTTTCTTCTGGAATCTTTTTCTAAGAAAAAAAAAATCACACAATTAGCGCTGCTATTAATTTCTTCTAAGATATAAAAGAAACAAGAAGAATAAAAGGAAACACAATAACGCTCATCAAACCCTGACACTGAACTATGGAGAAGCTATATAGGGCCCTTCACCCGGCTTATTGCAGGGACGGATTTCAGCCGTACTGCGTGCCGGATATGCGCTGCAGTACGGCTGGAATCCGTCCCAGCCATTACGTTAATCCACAGTTCTCATAGAGAACTATGGATTCCGTCTCTCCTCCCCGCTCGGCGAATCCGTGACATGCACATTATCCCGGCGGGATACGCGCCGTGGATAATGAATGTCTATGGGTCTGGCGGGCAGCGCCCCCGCACCGCCCCCGCCCCTTACTCAAGCCGTAATTGCGGGCGAAATCCATCCGTGTGAACCAGGCCTAACAGTTAGTGCTATCTGCCAATGTTACTTTAGAAATATGGTGAAATGGTGGCAGTGCTTTCTCCAGGAGTTTGCCCTACAGTAGGGTATGGTCACACAGCATATTTGTGGAGCATAATTCGGTGCTCCAATTATGACCCATAAATTTGGTAACTCATACCTCTCATTGAGAGATATGATTACCTGACATTTTCCCCGGCGTACTATGCGTGCCATGGAAAAGGATTGACATGTCATTTCTTTCCAGCGTTTATGCACCAGGGAGAGTGAAAGTCAATGGGAGCCGGCACAGAGCATTTTAGAAGCACTGGCCAGCACATGGATTATGTACGTCCGGATTACCGGATTAGGTGAGGCGTCCGCATTAGTTCCACTAGTTATAGGTCAATACATGAGGGAGCAGGCAGCTGTATTTTCTTAAAAATATAAAAGAAGATTATGACTGATAATACACATTACCTCCAACAAAAGTAGATGAGCAGAACAAGCAGTAGAGGGCAGATGGTTCCAATCATTGCTGGGAGGATACTATTATCTGTAGGAATATAAAAAATTAATTTTAAAAAAATGTGAAAAAATTTTAAAAATTTTGATGAAACAAGGGAACCATAAGAGGAAAAAAAAATCAACTGAAATCAATGAAAGTGTTAAAAGTTCACGTCTATAAGGAGATAATGATTAATTTGTATAAGAACATTAAAGGCCTCTACAAAAAGTATGATGTAAAGTTTAACCCCTTAACACCGCCCACTGACTTTTGCGTCGACTGGGCAGGTGGGGTTCGTCAACAGCGACCCCCTTTTGAGTCGCTGTAGCCCTTTGGGGGTTTCCCCGCGAACGGGGCGGGAAACAACACGGGGCCCTAAACCCAGAGCTTTGCCCTGCGACCAACCCGGGTTGGGGAAGGAAACCTCCAAAAACGGTGTTTTAACCCCCTTTGATTGGGGCGGTGCTTTACCGCAGGAAATAAAAGGGGTTTTTTTTTTTTTTTTTCCCTTGCTCTGTGGGGTTTATTGGAACCCCGGGTAAACCCGACAACCCGGGGGAACCCAGCTCCAGTAAACCCTGGGGACCTAGAGGGCCCCCAGAGCTGCTGTGAAAGCGAATGCCAGGGCAGCCCGTGTCCCTGTCCAGATCACGGCCGTGCAAAGTGACAAAAGTTGAATGTATTAGCATATATGAATATCTTATACATCCTAAGTGTAAAAAAAAAAAACAGTTCCCCAATCGGGGGATTTAAAGAAAAAAAAGTAAAAAAAAAAAAAAGGGGGAAAAAAAAATGAATAAAAAAAAATTTTTTAAAAAAAAATTTAATTGTACAAACATTACACAAAAAAAAAAAAACCTACATAATTTTGGGGAACCCACATAAAAAAACCCCCAAAATAACCTGAAAATTTAAATCAAACAATTTTTTTTAAGTGTGGAATTGAAGGGTGTAAAAAAAATGTAAACAAATTCTGCAAAAATTTTCCCTAAGTAAACTTAAACTATTCCCCCAAAAAAGTACCCCTTGTCCTGAATAAAACGGGGCCTTTCCCCAAAAAACTTGCTCATTGAAAAAAAAAAAAAAGTTAAAACTTTTAAAACGAAAGGAGGAAAAATTTAAAAAAAATTTGTTTTGGGTCAAAACTACTTTTCGGGCCTGGGGTTTAAAGGGGGTTAAAAAAACAAAGGGCGCGGGCCCCACCCGTGAAAAAAAGTTCAAAAAAAACCTTGACTCGGGTGGTTTGGGCCGCCTCAGGCTCGGGCCCAGCGGGAACAGGGGGGGGGTTTTCGGGAAAAGTCTCAGACAATAACTTACAATAAAAGTAAATATTAAAATTTATCAACCATATACAATTCTTTTTTAGAACATAGACCCAAAATAAGTAATTGAAATTTTGGGATCAGGAGTAAAAAATTTTTTTTTAGGACTTTTGGGGTTCTTTACTCATTGGTTCCATTTTTTTAGCAAAAAATTTGGGAAATTAATTTTAAAATGCCCTATTTTCCTCCCAGGGGAAAGTAAATTTTGGGGAATGAAAAGGGCTTCTTCCCATCTCACCTGCACCCCCCAATCATGCATACTTTTTGGTCTTAAATGGGGAGTTTGGTTGTAAGTTTGCGATGTCCTCCCCCCAATTCATTAAAGTACGGGGAACAGGGGAAGTGATTTTGAATAAATTGCTGGGGCCCCTCACATTTTTAAAACAGTTAGGTGCCAAAAATTCCCTTTACTGTGTCCTTGCACGGGTATCAAATGCCCAAAAGGCATTTAAAAAATAGGGGAGCCAGTAGGGGGGGAAACTTAACACAAATTAATTATAGTGTGGGGACACATCGTCTAAATCCAAAACCACTCCATTTGTGTCCTGTACTCACATTAAAACATTTTATTTCACGCTGATTAAAATGGAAAACGGTGGAGTGATTTTTGGATGAACAGTTTCCCCCTCAAAAGGTATAAACAATTAGGTGTCAATACATATATAGTAACCAAAAAGACCTCTAGCTCTCACCCACTGATAAAGCAGCTTCAAAATGATTGATGGGACCAACCTGACCAAAGATTTCCAGATAACAGAAAACATCTTAAGATACTAAATGATCCTAAAGATATCAAAAGCTTTCATTATGATATATTTGTATTTGAATTTGAGAACAGGGGGCCACTTTATGAATCCCCCCGGTGGGCCCCCGAAACCTTTTTCCGCCATTTTTCCCCGGCGGAATCGCGCCAAAATTTATGTGGGGGGTCGGGCGCGCTAACATACATGAAAAAGCCCGCCGCGCCCCCCAGTGTGTTAGGCGCAGTGCGGGGACCGGGGAGCAGGGCGGGGCTGCGCCAAAGTTTGGGCCGCCGGAGGTAGCGCACTCAAAAACCATGCGGGGAAAATCCCCCGCACCTCGCCAGTGTTTTGGGGGCCAGCGGGGGGTTCCCGAGCGCAGGAAAGCGCGCCCCGGGAGTTTCGCCCATCCGGGGAGGTGCACCCCAAAACATGCGGGAAAAGTTCCCTCGCCTCGAAAAGTGGGGTGGGATGCATGGGGGGAACTTAGGCGCTGTGCGGGACTGCGCCGAAAATCTTTCCGATCGAACAGGCGGGAAAAACAGGAGAAATCATGTCCGTGGGGAAGTTTTGAATCAAAAATCGCCTTTAAAAAGGGCGGAAAAACATTCCCAGAAAAGAGCTGAAACCTAAAAAAAATAAAAAATACATAAAAAAAAATCACTTTCCAAATATCCTAATTCAAAAAATTTAGGATTTTGGGAAAATTTGGGCCGGGAAATCCCCCCCGAAAAATTTTTCAAATTCTGAAAGCTATTCTAAATTGGTGGGCAAAAATTCCAAATGGGAGCGACAGTGCCCCTTTAAAAACCCAAGGGGGGAAGTTTAGCCCAAACCCAAATCCAGGGCGGGATATTTTAAAAATACAAAAAAAAATCCCTGAAAAGAGCTGTTTGGTTAACAACCGGGGATTTGGGCTAGCTCACCCCAATCAAATAGGAGCACAAAACCCCCTTTAAAAAACCTATGGAGAATATTGCCCAAAATCAGAAAAGGACGACAAAGACCCTTTCAAGCTAGGGAGAATTTTAAACCCCAATCAAATCCACGGGGGATATAAAACAAAATGATAATATGGGGGAAACAAAAAAAAAATATTAAATCAATAAAATCATGTTTATTTTTTTATTTTCGTTACCCAAAGGGTTCAATTTTATGGGCAACGAAAATAAAGAAATAAACCTAAATTTTATTGTTTTTAAATTTTTTTTTTCGTTCCCCCCCATATTTTAATTCTTTTATATACAAAACGGGACAAACTTTTTGAAAGCCCTTTAATTTAAATTTTCCCCCGGCCGGGAAACATTTTTTAATTTAAAGATTGCATTAGAAAACCCATGGGAGCGTCCCCCCCGCTTTTCCCCCCATTGGCCCCAAATAACCCCCGCCCTTTTAACTTGGGCCAATCACAAAAGCGCCCCTCAGAATTTTTTTTCCCCCATAAACTCTAGAGAAAGAAAGCTCGCCTCGGGATTGGCAAAGCGGGACAGCCCCCCCCCGTTTCAACCAATCAGCTCTTTCTGCATTTTTACTGAAATTTTGGGAATTTTCCCCCCTTGAATTTTTTTGGGTAAAAATTTTTTCTCCATGGGAATATAAGGGGACATTGTCCTCCTTTTCTGATTGGTCAACCCTTCCCTCCAAAATTTATAAGGGGAAACTTTGTGGGCTCCTATTCTGATTGGGTTTTATCCCGCCCAAGGGAGAATAGCTTAAAAAATTTTTGAAACTGTTTTTTCCCCGGGCAATTCTCTCTATTGAAAATTCCCATGAAACCCGGGTCCCCGGCAAAAAACGCGTTGTTCGGGTTTTTAACGAAGGAAAAATTCCCCCCCCGGGGGCCTTTTTTATTTTATAATGTTTTTCCAAAAAAAAAAAAATTTTTTTTTTTTAAATATTTTAAACCCACACGGCGTTTAGCCCGAGTTTTTCAGAGCCCCATCTCTCCATAGCCCTATAATGGAGAAGTAGCTCGCGCTCTGTTTGGGCCCGGGGATAGCCAAGCCCCCACACTCGCCAATAGCTTTTTTTCGGGTCTTTTTACTGAAATTTTGAACTGCCCCCCTTTAAATTTTTTAAAAGGGTCCAAATTTCTCCATAGGAAAATAAGGGACTTTGCGCTCCAATTTTTAATTGGTTAATTCCCTTCATGGTTTAGAATGGCCACTGTCCCTCCCTATTCTGATTGGTCCAAACTTCTCCATGGGGATAAAGGGTCTTTGTCGCTCCTATTCTGATTGGCTGGCTTCTGCCGAACAATGAAATAGTTTTACCAATTTAAATTTTACTGTTTTTCCCGGCAATTTTTCCTTTTATTGAAATTTTCCTTTAAAGAAAGCGCCGGTCTGGGCGACAAACGCTTTTTTTGGGTATTTAATTGATTTGGGTTTATAGAAGGGTTCCGGTTTTTTTTAAATTTTGAAATTTTTTAAACATTTAATAAAAATAATTTTTTTTTTAATACTTCATGCCCACGGCGCTGAGCGCCGAGATTTCAGAGCGCCCACCCTCTCCATGGACTATAAGGGGAGAAGTAGCTCCCCCCTCGGTTTGGGCGGGAAAACCCCCAAAGCCCCCCCAGCTCAAAAAAAACACTTTTCTGTCTTTTTTTCTTTTATTTTAAATTTAAATCCGCCGTGGTTTTTTGTTTGGGTTTCCAAAACTTCTCCATGACTAAAGGGGTTCTTTGCCCCGCCCCCTATTCTAATTGTCAAAAATTTCCCCCATTTTTTTAAATGGTCTTGTCGCTCCTATTCTGTTTCCCGAGCTACCCGGCCCCCCGCAAACCTCAGCCAATCCCATCTTTTAAAGCATTTTTACTGATTTTAATGCCCCCGCCGGGGAATTCTGTTTGGGTCTAAATTTCCCCCTAGACTAGAAGGGTTTCTTTGTGCTCCTATTCTGATTGGTCAAAAAATTTTCCCCCCATAGCTAGAATGGTCTTTGTCGCTCCTATTCTGTTTGGGCCGAGCTACCAAGCCCCCGCTAGCTCAGCCAATCATTTTTTTTTCCTGCTTTTTACAGTTTTTTGAACTGTCCCGCCATGGATTCGTTTGGTAAATCCTTCCCCATAGGTTAGAAGGGGTCACTGTCGCCCTATTTGTTTGGGCCCGGGTTTTTATGCGCCCCAATGAAATATTTCAGAATTTGAATTACTGTTTTTTCCTGGAAATTTTACAATATCATAATTCTTGATATTGCGCCGTTTAAAATTTTTGGAAAGTTTTTTTTTTTTTTTTTTATTTTTTTTTAAGTTTTAGCTCTTTTCGCCCCTTTTTTCCGCCTTTAAAAGGCGATTTTTTCGGGAAACAAAAATCCCGCTGCACGGAGCGGACGCCGAGATTTCTGTCGCATCTTCTATCTGCTTCCTCGCATGTTTTGGAAACCTGCCCTTCCCCTTCCCCCGGCCAAGGATTTAGACCAAAAAAACCCCGGCTGCTTGTTTGGGGCTGCCGAGCGCTGCACCGCGCCTCCTTTGGCCCAAATCCCACCTACATGCCTCGGGGTTTTCGAGCGCGCTGTAAAACCCGCCTCGGAACTCCCTACCCCCGCGCCCTCCCCCCCCATTTCCCCCCCTTCATTTCGGGGGGCACCGAAAGTGGCCCAACGCTGCGCCTAACACGAAAAACCCAGCCCGAAAAGCGGGAATTTTTGGGTGGGAAAACCCCAGTACGCCAAAAAACAGGCGGAAAACCCATCATACAAGCGCCCAAAAGAGTTCGTCTCTGTGGTGCCAAAAAGTCTTTAAATTTTCCTGAGTAAAAGAAGATATTCCAACTGTGGGGGCACAAGGAAGGGGAAACGGGAAAGATTCAAGGGAAAAGGGGGGTTGGGGATGGGTGAAAGGGGAGGACTTCCTCCACAACTTGTCGCCCCTCACCTCCTTCTCTTTTCCCCCCCCCTTTTAATTGTAAGCCCCGCGGGCAGGGGCCTCCCTCCCTCTGTCCCTGCCAATTGTCATTTTCCCTTATCACTGTACCGGTTTTACTTAGTAATATGTAACCCCCCCGAATGTTCAGCCCCGGGGAAACAATGGCGCTTTAAAAATAAATAAAAAAATAATAATAAAAATTTTAAAAAAAATTTTCCCCCTTCATATTTAAAAGGCGGAAATTGGTTTCATACAAAGCAAACGGCAAAATCATTCCCCCCCGAAAAATTTGGGGAATTTGTTCATCTTTTAAATTCTTAAAGTATTTCGGCACTGGGCCCCGGGTTAGGTTTTTTAAAACTTGTCAATTTATTTTGCAAAGAAATTAGCATTTACTTATTGGTGGAAAAAGTGGAATCAGCCTAAAAGTGAACAGAGAGCAGAACACAGAGGTTTTTCGGGAATTGGGTT
Source organism: Phyllomedusa bahiana (assembly GCA_025379985.1). NCBI lineage: Eukaryota > Metazoa > Chordata > Amphibia > Anura > Hylidae > Phyllomedusa > Phyllomedusa bahiana. The sequence continues at coordinate 36,870 of JAODAL010038245.1, forward strand.
TCCCCCTACAAATTTGAGTCCCTTCTTCCATGTTGGAAATTATAATTTTTTATCGGGTAAGACGAAAGCATCCAAGCTCCATGACAATCTATGCAGTATTTTGCCTCTTTAAAGATTTTTTCTTTTTCCCCCCCCCCCATTCTAAATAATTAAATTTTGACACAAGTTTTAAATACTAAAAAAATGGCAAAAAATTCCAAAAGTGTAAAATAATATAAAGTAAAAAAAATATATTACATACAATAAATTTTTGCCCCCAGCCCGTAAAACATACACATACAGGTATCTTTTATTTAGGGCGGAAATCTCCTCTAAACCCCCAGCATTTTTCTTGCACACAGGATTAAAGGGGTCCTGTCCCAGGGCACGTTTCCCCTGTCACCTTTCCCTCCCTCTTCTGGTAATTTGGTTTTTTCCCCCCGTACCCATTCAAACCCCTAAAATCAGCCCTTTGGGAAAAATTTTTCATTTTTAACCCACAACACTTCCTTCCATCCCCTTCATCCTTCCCCAAAGATGGAGACATCACTTTTTTAGGAGAAACTTGGAAAGGGCAAACATTTTTATGGTTTAAATAAAAAAACAAGTAAAAAGGGATCACAATGCATAAAGGGGGGGGTCACAAGATTTTTTTTGTGGGGGGGACTGGTTTCCCCCTTTCCGAACCAGTCAGTTGCTGGCTTTTTGGGGCCCCTGCCCTTTAGACTGGGGTGCCGGGGGTCTTTTCAACCCCTGGTTACTTATATAAGGAAAAGAGCTCCCTGCCCCAAGGGGGCTTACAGTTTCTTAAGACCCTCTGGAAATATACCCGCAAAAAAAGTTTTTGAAAAAAAAGTAATCACTTTGCTTGCCGGCAGAAATGAAGGTTCGTGCTGCCTGGCAGGGACAAAAGGAGATAAAAGGGGTTAAACAAGTAACGGGAGAGGTGAGTACTATTAAATTTTTATTTTTTAATTTAAATCAAAATTTTTTTTAACCGCTTCCCGCCTTAAAAATTTATAAAATCCAGCCCCGGGCCTTTTAAAAAGGGAACCTCTTTCCCGCAACCCCCCCAATCATTTGAATTAATAAACACCCCAAAAAGACTTGGATCTAAATTTTCCCCTTGTAATTAATTTTTAAAACAAATAAAACTTACAAAAGGGATGCTATGCAAGGCAAAAAAACAGTTTTGGGAAAAACAAAATCCGTAGTACTAAACCCCAGTGGATTTATCTACCGTCCATTAATCCAAATCCCTTTTCCCAAAAATCCATTGGTCTTATTTAGCCAAAAGAGCCAAGCCAAAAACCTGCTCTTTCCCCGTTATTCCAACCTGTTGGCTCCTCATAGATGGAAAATCCTCTGGGTTACGAGTTTCCAGGTTTTTTTTTTTTTTGCGCAAAACAGCCTCAAAATGGGATTTGTGTAAAAAATATTGAAAAAAGGGGAAAATAGGGGATCCCCAAACCCATGCGTGTTTTTAAAGGGGGTTTTTCCCAATCTCATTTCATTTCCTCCTGCCTCCAGCTTTCCCTTAGCTCTGTGGTCATTAAGGGGGGGTGGGGGATTTGGTTTTTAATTTCATACAAAGTGAGCCCCCAGGGGTGACAACACCAGGCCCCTTTTCCCTCAAAAAGTCAAAAAAAGGGCTTTTATGTAAAGCACTGTTTAGTAGGGCCCAAAAGGAAAAATTTTTTTTCCTCCAGGCACAAGGGTCCTAGTTTAAAACCCTGCAGGGAAACCCAAAAACCCGTGATTTTTTTTTTTCTCTTTATTAATGCAAAAAACCCCCAATGAGGGTTTTTTTTTTTATTTTTTGCACTTTGACTAAATTTCTAAGGAGTACAGAGGAACCGGGGAAGAAAGAAAAGCACCTGGGTTTTAGCAACCCGTAGCTGCCGAGAGGAGATTTTTTTTCCCGAGCATGTGCGACCAGGGCTGAGGAGCTCTCGTCACTGGGCGAAAAACCCCCGGAGACACCTGTAAACAATGGATCATAAAGGACCCGCTAAAAAAAAAAATGGTGCAGAATTTTTTAAAAATCATGAAAGGGGAAAATGTTTTTTTATTTTATTTGCAACTTCCCAAATCAACTTTTTCTTTGTTTGGGAAAAACCCCCTTTTAAATTTTAATTTTAATTGGGTTTTTATACCACCTACCTACTCGGAAGCCAAAAAAGCCTAAAAAAACCTTTTACCTACTGGTTTACATACGACCCAAACCCCAGACTGGGGGGGCCCTATACCTATTGGGGGGGCCCGTTTGAAACCCCAAAAAACTGTGGAGCCCTATTACCTACTGGAAAGAATATAAACCTAAACCCACAGACGGGAAACCATATAACCTAGGGAGGACATAAAGACCTCCCCACAACGGGGGGCCCCCATAACCCCATGGGGGACATAAAGACCCCACCAAAAACTGGGTGAGCCCAAAAACCCCAGTAGGGGACATAAAACCTACAAACAGACTGGGGACTCTATAAAACCTTTAAAGGGGGGCATATTGACCCTAAACCCACCCGTCCCCCTTTTTCCCCATAAAACCTTTTTTGGGGAACAATTGACCTATATGGGCCGACCCGGGGAA
>JAODAL010038246.1:0-39438 GCA_025379985.1 Phyllomedusa bahiana
TTTCCTCAGTCTCACCAAACAGGGTTCACATATTTTATTGCTACCAAGATCTACCATTGCATACCATTGGAAGGCAACATCTGCTCCAGGGTTTGCAGAAGTTTTGAGTAGGATTAATACTCAGTATCATAGTGAGATAAGTCTTGCTATCCCTCCCCATTTAATCTTGAAGCAAAAGCAGAAATGGCATATTTGGTCTACTTCAAATTACGTTACCTAATGGAACTCTCACCTCTATGTACTCTCTTATTATGCTGTGAAGTGCCTTTTAACTCCCTTTTCTTAGGAATGATCCAACGACTTTGAGGATATAAAACGTACCTGCCTGGATTTGTAGCCTTATGTCTGTTGTCCTGGATTTAATGCATTGACTGTACATGGCTCGTTACTGTTTCACCCATGTTTATATTTTGATCTGAAATTTAACTTTTTGAAATTTGTAAACTCTTAATAAAAATTAAATGTTTAAAAAAAAAAAAAAAGAAAATGTGAAAAATTGCTATCATATTTGTAAGCCTCCTAACTTCCTAAAACAGTTAAGTAAATTAAAAAAAATTATGCCAACATACATAAGACATAGGTAGATGCTAATTTAATATACTATTTTGCGTAGTATTACTATCTGTCTTAGATGGAGAAATTTTTGAATTTTGAAAATGGCAAATTTTTCCAAAATTTCACGATATTTTGAACTTTTTCACAAATAAAGAAGTATTATTTGGACCAAAATTTCTTACCATCTTAAAGCATAATATGTCACGAGAAAACAATCTCTGAATCACATGGATAGGTAAAAGCATTAAAAAGTTATTCTGACATAAAGTGACATGACAGATTTTGAAAATAGTGCTCTGTCAGGAAGGCCAAAACTGGCTCCGGAGGTAAGGGGTTAAAAGGTCACATTCAGCTGAAATGTCCTATTCTTCTACTGGACACTGATTGCAGCCTCGTACATATTTCAGTATGGCGGTTTCGATAAATTGTTTTTATATGTCAGCAATTTCTGGTGTTTCTAAGACTATAAAATTCTTCCAGTTTGATAAGACGCCGTGCTGGCTAGTTAGTAACCAAAACAAATGTAAAAAGACCTCCAGCTGCATTATAATCTGTGTCAGTTTGACACAGGCAGTGATCAGGACAGCACACAGTCTGCCCTCATCACTGGCTTCTTACACAGACAGCCCTGGGGCTACTCTAGGTCCCCAGGGCTGACTGTGTAGCCGTTCCCCAGGTTCTGTCGGGTCACCGGGAGTTCCGATCACCCAACAGAGAAGGGAAACCCTTTGATTGCGCTGCGGTGAAGATCTGTGGCAATCAAAGGGTTAAAGCACTAGAGAGCGGAGGTAGAGAGCTTGCAGGAGCTGTGCTGGGATCATGGCTGTGTAGTACAGCCCCGTTCTCAGCGCTGCTGTGGTGCCAGGAGCCGCAACCTCTGATGTCTGCAGCGACGCCAAAAGACATTGCTGCAGTCGAACGACCTGAAATGCGCAACACCAAAAGACGGTGGGCGGGTCGTTAAGGAGTTAAAGGGGAACCAATAGTTCTGTGTTCTGACTAAATGAAGCCAATAATATGAAGTAATGATGATTCTGTTCCTGTTACCGCACTTCTGAGCACCTGCTTAGAAATCTGTGTTTGTGAACTGAAAAAAAAAGAGAATGAATCTGCAGGACGTCAGGTGTCAATTTGGAAACTGGCACAATGAGGGTTATGGTGGATTTTCTGCATTAACAGCACTTACCATGCACCACATTTATGTAACACCGGGCGATACTTTCCTGTATAATGACGAATGCTGCACGAACCTAACGAGACGTGCGGCTGTTTAGTCTGAGACGCTTTTAATACCTCTGGGCCAATATTTTAGGAATAGGGAAGGCGGGTTGTCCAGCCTCGCTGGTGCTTTCCTTGCTGCTTCCTTCCCTCAGTAAAGTAGTGTTGGTTGGGGCGACAGGAGATTCTGGAAGTGTAAACAAATAACAGGAAGGCAATAGTGACTACTGAGGAGACCCCGTATCTGCTCTGACTGATGAATATAAGGGGTTACTATGGAGACAGCCTTCATCCTGCTCTCTTACCCACTGCTGACCCCGCCCCTCATATCACATGACCAGCCTCACAGGTCCTTTATCCACCACTGCTGACCCCGCCCCCATCATGTGACTGATCACATGGTGGTGACATCATTGTACTCCTTTCTGTGTAGTACACACAGGTCCGGGCCTTCTCTCTGGTGCTCGCTATTGTCAGATTTTCCAGGATTCCAGTGGGCAGGTGAGGTTACATGGGAAGTTTGTGCGATTGGCCATCTTTCCCAGACCCTTTCTCCTCGCCCAACTTTCCCTCTTCATCCAGCTTTCATGGACCAAGAGCCATCTTCTCCTCATACGGCTATTCGGATGGGAAAAATTAAAAAACTCTCAGAAGGCGGGTAGGAAAAAATTAAAACCGAAAAATTGTTTGCCTCCATTTAAATGGTAAGTAAGGCATCTGCATACAAAGAACCTTCCAGTTCATCCAGTTTTTCCTCCTATTCTCATACACAGCTTTCCCTTTCTCCTGAATGACCCACCAAGGATGGACACGGACAGGAATGAGATCACCAGAAGAATATTAGACCTCACCTTGGAGATCCTCCACCTTGTTACCAGAGAGGTAAAATTCTCTATATTTCTATCATCTTTATTATCTAACAAGTCAATGATAGAAGAGAAAATCCATAATAGGATGAATCCAGCGTCCTGTGTAAGAGCTTCAGGAGCTTCCAAAGGATGAACTGAGGAGCGGAAAACCTGCAGATCAGCCCCCAGTATGGTCAGTTATGTATCATGGGAACCAATGCAGCCGTGGTAATGTTATAGGAGCCATGAGAATGGTGAGTCGCCCGTTATCCAAAGAGGAGAGGGTCCAGAGGAGCCAAGGGAATCGAATGGTTGAATTCAACCTGGAGGAGCCAAGAGAATCAGATGGTCGGGATTAGTCTGGAGGCTTGGATTTTTGTTTTAGTTTTACTTTAGGATAGATATCTGGTTCATCTCAGCATTTTACTGGCTCTTAACTGTTGATTTTACAAACCCACTTCTTCTCATAGTTTATTCCAGAAAAATTACATTATGTGACATTACTCCAGCCTCCCTCCAACTAATTTCAGACTGTTCCCTTTTGCTCATGTGGTTACTTTCTTCCATCCTGTAGCATATATAAAGGTTTACATTGTGTTCTCCCTTTCCCTTCATGCCTCCTGTGACATATCTAAGGGTTTCTACCATGTCCTCCTATTCTCTTTTTCCCTTCTGTAACATAAAAAGGTTTCCATCATGTTTCTTCTTTCCCTCAGGCCATACAAATAAAGTCCTCTAACTTTCTTGTAGGTGAGGTCTCCAGAACAGAACCCCATCTTCCAGGTCACTTCTGGAGACCTCACCTACAGAACAATACTGATAAACCGAGTTCAAGGACAAAATACAAAAATAGTGGATGGTCTTCAGGACATAATTTAAGAGAGAGTTATCGGGGAGAATATTATACCATAATAAAGGGGGCGTCCCCCCATATCTATAATAAAGATGGTTTCCACACCAACAAAAAAGAGGTTCTTTACTGCAGAGCAGGAGACTGTGGACTCTCTGCCAGGGAAATATCGGGGGGAAATTTTCACAGAAGTCTTTCTTTAGTGTAGAAGATAAGAAAATCAGCGATACCTTTTTCAGGCTACGTACATGGCCGAAATCAATTATAACCACTACAGAAGTTGCCCCGTTGTGTATAAAAAACAAATTTGATAATATGGGGTAACGAAAAAAAAAATATTAAATCAATAAATCATGTTTATTTTTATTTCGTGCACCCTACATTGAAACTTGGCTAACGAAAATAAAGAAACTAAAACAGGATTTTATTCGATTAATTTTTTTTTCCGTACCCCCCCATATTATAAATTCTTTTATATACACATCGGGACAACTTCCTGTAGTGTTATAATTTGATTTCGGCCATGTACAGTTTGATTTCTGATTGCATTAGAAAACCCATAGGAAGCGTCGCTTCGCTCTCCCATTGGTCCAAATAAGGGCGCCTCTTTTAACTTAGCCAATCACAGAGCCCCGCTCAGAATTTCTTTTCCCCATAGAAATCTATGAGAAAGTAGCTCATGCTCTGATTGGCTAAGCTGGACGAGCCCCCGCCGCTTCAACCAATCAGCTCGTTTCCTCATTTTTTACTGTATTTTGAACTGTCCCGCCTTTGAATATGATTGGTCAATTTTTCTCCTATAGGATATAATGGGACATTGTCGCTCCTATTCTGTTGGCTGGTTTATGGCGACCAATGAGAAGAGCTTAACACAATTTGAATTTACGTATTTCCCGGCGATTCCCCCTTTTTGCAATTCCTTATGTAGCGCCGGTCTCGGCGACAAACGCGTTGTTCGGGTTTTTAACTGCTTTATTTGTAAAGAAGGGTTCTGCTCTTTATTTGATAATGTTTTACATTTAATAAAAATAATTTTTTTATTAATACTTAAAAATGATTTCAGGGACTTAGGCAAAAAGCTCAAGGCAAGGACCTCCAGGGTAATATTTTCAGAAATATTACCTGTTCCACGGCCCACACCAAGAGGCAGAGGGAGATTAGAGAGTGAATAAAGTGGCTCAAAAATTGGGTGTTGGAAAGGGGGATTTGGGTTTTTGGAGAACTGGGCTGACTTCGTCTTGGCTACAGGCTCTATCTAGGGACGGGCTGCACCTAAATGGGAGGGTGCAGCTGTATTGGGGGACAAAATGGCTGGGAAGCTGGAGGAATATTTAAACTAGGGACTGGGGGGAGGGTAAACTACAAAGATAGCATGCAAGAAATTGAAGATAGAGAGTGGGAATTAGTAATAACTCAGGGGGTGATGGAGGGAAAGGATAGCAATAGTTAAAAAGAATAGGGAGAAAGGAAAAAAACTGAAAATCTCTGAATTGCATGCTGACCAATCCCAAAGGAGTCTGCCCAAAACAAAAAAAAATGAACTAGAAGTTTAATTGCAGAAGAAAAATCATGACATAGTGGGGATAACAGAGACATGGCTGGACGAGAGCTACGACTGGGTGGGTAACTTCAGGGTTACAGTCTTTTTAGAAGTGACCGTAAAAAACCGGGAGGGGGAGGTGTCTGTCTCTATGAAAAAATCCTGTCTGCAGCCAACACTGCGGGAAGATATAGTGACAGGAACTGAACAGGTGGAATCATAATGGGTAAATATACATGGGGGAAGTAACAGTAATATAATTCTAATAGGGGTCTGCTATAGGCCTTCAAATATAACAGAACCCATAGAAGATATGTTCCTCAGGCAAATAGATGAAGCATCTAATCAGAATGAGGTTGTTATTCTGGGCGACTTTAACTACCCAGACAAAAACCCTGGGAATCTGAAACCTGTAGCTCTCACAAAGGTAACAGGTTTTTGTCTATAAATAAAGATAATTTTCTTTCCCAAATGGTGCAGGAACCGACTAGAGAAAGGCCCTTCTAGACTTAATATTGACTAATAGACCTGACAGAGTAACAAAGGGTTTTCAGGTTGAGAGGCACCTAGGGAATAGTGACCATAATATAATAAACTTCCATTTTTTCCATCAATAAGCTCTTTGTTTGGAGCCACAAAAACACTGAATTTGAGGAAGGCTAATTTTACCCTGCTTTAGAGAGGAACTAAACTGTATTGACTGGGACAAGGTATTTAAAAATTAAAGAACATATAATAAATGGGAGATCTTTAGAAACATCTTAGGCGCCGACTGTGAGAGGTACATACCAATGGTAAAAAAAATATTAGAAACAGGAAAAACCCCAAAGTGGGTCAACAGAGATGTAAAGGAGGCAATAAAAAACAAAAAGAAAGCGTTTCAAACTACTAAAACAGGAGGTAGTGAAGAGGGGCTAAGAAAATCTGGGAAGAAAATAAAGTTTAAAATAAAGATAAAGGAAGCAAAGCTGGAGACGGAAAGACGTTCGCCTAGAAAGTAAACTACCCCAAAATATTTTAAATATATAAATAGTAAAAAGATTAAAAAAAGAAAATGTTGGCCCTTTAAAAATATCGAGAGAGCAGTAGAGGGCGATAGGAAAAGCAAAACCTATTAAAACAATTTCTCTCCACTGTATTTACCGAGAAATGACTTCCGTTGAACAGAGGGATGTGGTAAACTCCAACCTAAAAGTTCTGGGCTAACCCAGGAAAAGTGCAGCTCTCCGCCTTTGGAAGATTAAAATAGAAAAAATCCCCAGGTCCAGATGGCATACACCCGCGTGTCCTAAGGGAGTTAAGTGATGTCATAGATAGGCCACTATTCTTAATATTTATGGACTGTCTAATAATGGGGTGTGTCCAAAAGGATTGGCGCATAGCAAATGTGGTGCCAATATTCAAAAAGGGGGCAAAAAGTGATCCAAAACATAGGCCGGTAAGTTTAAACCTCTGTTGTAGTAAAATGTTTGAAAGTTTCTCAGAGAAAGCTATCCTGGAGTATCTCACTGAAAATAAATGTATAACGCCGTTCCAGCCAAAGGTTTATGAAGGATCGGTCCTGTCAACTAATCTCATCAGCTTCTATGAGGAAGTCAGTGCTCAGACTGGATCGGGGGAGGTAAATGGATGTCATATATCTAGATTTTTCTAAAGCATTTGATACGGTGCCACATAAAAGGTTGTTAAATAAAATGAGAATGCCTTGGACTGGGAAAATGTGTGCAAGTTGGGTAGCAACTGGCTCACTGATAAAAACCAAGGGTAGTAAAATTAACGGGAAAATACTCTGCTGGATGCGTTACTAGTGGGGTACCACAAGGGTCCCGTATTTGGGGGCCTACCTCTTTAACATTTCTCATTAATTAGTTACACAGGATTACACAGTAGAATATCGATCTTTGCAGACGATACTAAGCTCTGTAACGTAATCAACACAAAAAGAGGATAATGTGTTATTACAAAGGGATCTGGATAAGTTGGAGGCCTTGGCAGGGAAAAAGGCAGATGAGGTTAATACAGATACATGCAAGTAATGACATGGGGAGGAAAAATCCATTACATGACTACATGTTAAATGGAAAAACACTGGGTAACAGTGACATGGAAGGACTTGGGAATCCTAGTGGACAGTAAAATTAAATGTAGCAGCCAATGTCAGGCAGCAGCTGCCAAGGCTAATAGGATCATGGGGTGCATTAAAAGGGGCATAGATGCACATGATGAAGAACATTATTTTCCCATTATACAAGTCACTGGTTAAACCCACACATGGAATATTGTGTACAGTTTTGGCACCAAATGCACAGGGAAAAACTTGTAGAGCTTGAACAGGTACAAAGGCAGGCAACAAAATAAAAAAAAGGACTGGGGGACTACAGTACCCAGAAAAAATTATCAAGATTAGGATTATTTAGTTTAGAGAAAAGGGCGGCTTCGGGGACAAAAAAATATGTTTTAAATACATCAAAGGTCAATATAGAGATCTCTCCCAAGATTTATTTATACCCAGGCTGTATATAGAACAAGGGGGCATCCTCTAACGTCTTGAGGAACAAAAGTTTCTACATAAACAAAAGAAAGGGATTCTTATTTTAAGAGCAGTGAGACTATGGAATTCTCTGCCAGAGGGACTTGTCATGGTGAATTCAATAACCGAGTCAAAAAGGGTTTGGATGATTTCTGGAACGTAATATAACAAGTTATAGTGTCTAGGATTCAGGAGAGGGGTCATTGATCCAGGATTTTTTTGATTGCCCCGATTGGAGTCGGAAGGAATTTTTCCCTAAAATGAGGACAATTGGCTTCTACCTCATTGGGTTTTTTTGCCTTCCTCTGGATCAATACCTTAGCACAACAGGCTAACTGGATGGATGTCTGTTTTTTTCGGCCTTACAAACTATGAAACTATTGAAAACTTCATGCCGCACGGCGCTGAGCGCCGAGATTTCAGAGCGCCGATCTTCCCCCATAGACTATAATTGGGAGAAGTACTCGCGCTCGATTGGCTGGGGTAGCCAAGCCCCTGCTAGCTCAACCAATCAGCTCTTTTCTGTCTTTTTACTGTATTTTGAACTGTGCGCCTTTGATTTTGATTGGTCCAAACTTCTCCATAGGATATAATGGGTCCCTGTCGCTCCTATCTGATTGGGAATAGTTCTCCATAGGTTTTATTGGGTCTCTGTCGCTCCTATTCTAATTGGCTGAGCTACCAGCCCCCGCTAGCTCAGCCAATCACCTCTTTTCAGCATTTTTACAGTATTTTGAACTGTCCCGCCGTGGATTCTGATTGGTCTAAACTTCTCCATAGGCTAGAAAAGGTTTTTCTGTCGCTCCTATTCTGATTGGCTGAGCTAGCCAATCCTGGTAGCTTAACCAATCAGCTCTTTCAGCATTTTTACTGTATTTTGAACTATCCCCCGTGGATTCTGATTGGTCTAAACCCCCCATAGGTTTTAATGGTTCACTGTCGCTCCATTTTGATTGGCCGGTTTATGCCGACCAATCAGAATAGCTTTCTGAATTTTTAATTACTGTATTTCCCGGCAATTTTTCCCAAAATCCTAATTCTTAAAAAGGATATTGGAAAGTGATTTTTGGGTTTTTTGTATTTTTTTTTTTTTTAGGTTTACAGCTCTTTTCCTGAGAATGTTGAACGCCTTTATAAAGGCGATTTTTGATTCATACTCCGCACCGACATGTGGAATGATTTCTCGCTGTTCCAGCCTGTCTAGCATCGGAACTGTTTTTCGGCGCAGTCCCGCACTGCGCCTCGGACCCGCACTGCGCCTAACACACAGGCGAGGCGCAGTGGACTTTACATAGAATGTATGAGCGCGCCCCGGCCCCGACATAAATCAGGTGCAGATTCCGCCGGGAAACTGGCGGAAAGGTGCGCCCCGACCCGGCGAGATTCATACATGTCGCCCATAATGTCAGCCCTAGCGATAACGTTAGCGTACCACACGCCTTATCATCCCCAGAGCAGTGGCAAAATAGAGAGACTAAATGGAACATTAAAATTAAAGATCCAGAAAGCCATGAGTGAGACAGGGAAGCCCTGGACAGAGTGTCTTCCCTAAGCCTTGTTCTCGGTGAGGTACGTGCCAAACAAAGTGACGGCCTTGTCTCCCTATGAGATACTATTTGGAAGTGTCCCCAGATTAGGGTTACAAACATTGACTTCCTATGTGCAGTCGCTAAGTAAAAAGGTTAAAATTGACACATGATCAAGTGTATTCTTCCATTCCAGACCCGAATTCCCTAGAAGGAACGCACACGCTTGAGCCAGGAGACTGGGTGGTGATAAAGAGACACGTGAGAAAAGCTTTGGAGCCAAGGTTTGACGGTCCCTTCCAAATACTGCTGACCACAAGTACCTCGGTGAAACTCGAAGGAAGGCCGAATTGGACCCATGCTTCCCACTGCAAGAAGGTATCTACACCCAAAGATGACGACTCTCCTGATGATGCTGCTGCAGCTGATCCTGACAGAGGGACTACATAACACACTTAAAGGGGTTGTCTCACTACATTGATTCATCTCACCTCAGTCCTGTTTTCTTGGTTTCACTTTGAATTCAGGGGTGTGTTTACTGGCTTTCACTAGGCTGCAGTAGAAGCCAGGTCTGTAGCTATAGCAACCAGTGCTGGCAGCCTATCAGGAGAGATTGGACAGGTCTGTAGCTATAGCTACCAGTGCTGGCAGTCTATCAGGAGAGAGAGAACAGGTCTGTAGCTATAGTGACCTGAGGAGCTGATGCAGCCCATACAAGAGGGGATATCAGAAATTGGTAGGACACTGTTAATGGACACATATTGCAAAGCAGCGATCCCTGTAGTGAGACAACCCCTTTAATAAAGAATGGGACAATAAGTTCATAAAACACCACATGGTTCTAAATGAAGGACTAAACGTATCAGATTGTTGGATATGTACACACAGCCCCGTGTCAGCCTCCTCCATGCCCTATATGGCTGTTCCATTGACTCAAGAGGAAATGTTTGATGTATGTAGTCAAGAAGATATCATGTCATATTTCATGCATGACACACACTCTAAACAAGTCAAGACTAGTGTCCCCATACCAATTGTAGGTTGGGTGTCCTTACCCTGGTGGATGGCCAATGTTAGTCTAAACACAGCAGGTACACAGATAATGGCCCTCAGAAGTCTGCCCTTAGGAGAAGTTCCTAGTGAAGGTATCCAAATCAGCTTTAGGAGAAACTTCAGCAAGCTGGAAGCTGCTTCCATAGCATGGGATCCTGCATTATTAGAAAGGGTAATACACAATGCTTCTTGGGAATGGGCCGATTCCTTTCCTTCTGCAAGGGACGACTCATGTCTCAACATAGCTGGTACTGTATGTCCAAACTATGATTAGTCTGACACATCCTACACACCTACGTTTCATAATTGTGCTACCTCTATAGGATTTTATAAACCCATGGGAGAAAGAAAATGGTGTTTAGTGTCTAAGGTAACACGATTAGTGCTCTATGCACATCAATTAAGCATGGGACAATCACACTTGTGGAAACTACCACGTAGCGTCTATTGGATTTGTGGTAACAATGCTTATAAATGGATACCTGTGGCGAGTAATGGTTCCTGTACCCTAGCAAGACTGACCCCAACCACAGTAATCGTGTCAAATGATAAAATCCCTGTGCACAGAGCTTGAACAGGTACAAAGGCGGCAACAAAAATAATAAAAGGACTGGGTGGACCACAATACCCAGAAAGAGAAGTAATATCAGGGGTAATTAGTTTAGAGGAAAGACGGCTTCGGGGACATAATAAATATGTTTAAATACATCAAAGGTCAATATAGAGATCTCTCCCAAGATTTATTTATACCCAGGACGGTATCCAGAACCAGGGGGCATCCTCTATGTCTTGAGGAATGAAAGTTTCTACATAAACATAGAAAGGGATTCTTTACTGTTAGAGCGGTGAGACTGTGGAACTCTCTGCCAGAGGGACTTGTCATGGTGAATTCAATAGCAGAGTTCAAAAAGGATATGGATACATTTCTGGAGCGTAATAATATAACAAGTTATAGTGACCAGGATACTGGAGAAGGGTCTGGATGCATTTCTAGATGTAATAATATAACAGGTTATAGTGACCAGTACTCTGGAGAAGGGTCTGGATACATTTCTAGATGTAATAATATAACAAGTTATAGTGACCGGGATTCTGGAGAAGGGTCTGGATATATTTCTAGATGTAATAATATAACAAGTTATAGTGACCGGGATTCTGGAGAAGGGTCTGGATATATTTCTAGATGTAATAATATAACAAGTTATAGTGACCGGGATTCTGGAGAAGGGTCTGGATACATTTCTAAATGTAATAATATAACAAGTTATAGTGACCGGGATTCTGGAGAAGGGTCTGGATACATTTCTAGATGTAATAATAGAACAAGTTATAGTGACCGGGATTCTGGAGAAGGGTCTGGAGACATTTCTAGATGTAATAATATAACAAGTTATAGTGACCGGGATTCTGGAGAAGGGTCTGGATACATTTCTAGATGTAATAATATAACAAGTTATAGTGACCAGGATTCTGGAGAAGGGTCTGGAGACATTTCTAGATGTAATAATATAACAAGTTATAGTGACCAGGATTCTGGAGAAGGGTCTGGATACATTTCTAGATGTAATAATATAACAAGTTATAGTGACCAGGATTCTGGAGAAGGGTCGTTGATCCAGGGATTTTTCTGAGTGCCAGATTGGAGTCGGGAAGGAATTTTTCCCTAAAATTAGGACAATTGGCTTCTACCTTATTGGGGTTTTTTGCCTTCCTCTGGATCAACACCTTAGCACAACAGGCTGAACTGGATGGACGTCTCGTCTTTTTTCGGCCTTACAAACTGTGAAACAGTATCCCATACCATACTGTAGTCAAACGAGCAGCAGACAACAAACCTCGTAGAAATGGTAGGCCCCATGTAGTAGAGATAGGTGTGGAAATAAAATAGCCAGTACTATCTTCATATGGCCAATGGTGATGCAGATATGGGATAAATTAATAGAAGCCACTGATCATCTACAGTAGATGATCAGATATATTCTATACTGGAAGTGGTAAATGCCACCAACTACATACAGAGGCAATTAATCAACGTGCCATAGTGTTAGATTATATTACTTCCTCTTTCAGCGGTATGTGCGCCATTGTCGGATGAATGTGTTGTCACTACATTGACCCTGATGGGAACCTGCAAGTCCGCATGCAGATAGACAAGGTAAAAGATTTCAGGGAGAAATGGTTAAAGGCAGGGGCGTAACTAGAGAAGCATGGGCCCCATGGCAAACTTGCCTCCCCCTCCCCCCCCCCCCTCCCCTCGACCACGAACATTTACCGGGACCTCTTAAGTCATGCAGTTACTACATAATCCAAGGAGTCATTACCTCACCATACATCTCACCATCATACTGCTACTAGACAAATCCCACTATACCAAGACCAACATTACCAATAACACTACTACATAGTGACCTGATTATACCGCCAGAACATGACTACAAGTTACCACCAAATAGTGACTGAATAATAACGGTATACTATTACTGAATAAAGATCAATATTCACACCATATAGTAGTATATACCAATGTAGACATTTGCCCTTCAAACTGTATATTACCTCCATACAGTGACCATATAGTGGTAGATAGCAGTGTACACAGGCTCTGCAGACTGTATATTACCTACATACAGTGACCATATAGTGGTGTACACCAGTGTACATAGGCTCTGAAGACTGTATATTACCTCCATACATTGACCAGATAGTGGTAGAAACCAGTGTACACAGGCTCTGCAGACTGTATATTACCTCCATACAGTAATCATATAGTGGTACATAGTTGTGTACACAGGCTCTGCAGACTGTATATTACCTCCATACAGTGACCATATAGTGGTAGACACCAGTGTACACAGGCTCTGCAGACTGTATATTACCTCCATACAGTGACCATATATTGGTTGACAGCAGAGTACAAAGACTCTGCAGACTGTATATTACCTCCATACAGTGACCATATAGTGGTAGATAGCAGTGTACATAGGCTCTGCAGACTGTATATTACCTCCATACAGTGACCATATAGTGGTAGACACCAGTGTACACAGGCTCTGCAGACTGTATATTACCCCCATACAGTGACCATATAGTGGAAGATTACAGTATACACAGGGCCTGCAAACTGTATATTACCTCCATACAGTGACCGTATAGTGGTAGACAAGAATGTACACAGGCTCTGCAGACTGCATATTACCTCCATACAGTGACCATATAGTGGTATACACCAGTGTACACAGGCTCTGCAGACTACATATTACCTCCATACAGGTACCATATAGTGGTAGACACCAGTGTACACATGCTCTGCAGACTGTATATTACCCCATACAGTGACATATAGTGGTAGACTCCAGTGTACACAGGCTCTGCAGACTGTATATTACCTCCATACAGTGACCATATAGTGGGAAGACACCAGTGTACACAGACTCTGCAGACTGTAATATTACCTCCATACATTGACCACAGTGAGTTTGTAGACAAGATTGTACCCCAGGCTTCTGCAGACTGCATATTTCCCCATCAGTGACCAAATAGGGTACCCCAGGGACACGGGCCTGCAGACACATATTACCCCCCCATAAGTGACCATAAGTGGTAGACACCAGGTAACATGCTTGCAGATGTATATACCCCATACAGTGCCCATTGTGGTAACTCCAGTGTACACAGGCTCTGCAGATTAAATTTTCCCTCCTACAGTGACCAAAATGGTAGACCCCCAGTGTAACAGACTCTGCAGACTGTATTACCTCCTACAGTGTCCATATAGTGGTAAAACCAGGGACCGGGTTTACAACTGTATTTTCCCTCCTACAGCCCCATATAGGGGTAGGTACACGGGCTCTGAAACAAAAGGACACAGGCTCTGCGACATAAAGTGTTTACAGTCATTTTAATCTTGTGCTCCAGGTGATTTTTCTCACTGGTCGTTGACTTTCCCTTTGTTCTGCATTCAGTCCAGACCACCATGATGACTTCTCCCGGCCGCCACTCATCCCTGCAGATTTGGACACAAATATATTAGAATCCTCACTTTTCCAGCACCTATCTCCCTACCCCCCACCTCTGTACAAACTTCCCATGGGTGGGAGGGCAGGTACAGGCAATAGCTTAGAGGCTCAGTCTCCTAGAGGGGAGGAACAGATAATTCACCCCCTGGAGATTGTGTTACAGCTGTAGTCTGTACCCCTCAGAATCATATAAGCAGGTTGACCCTCATTAGATAGGTTGATAGACCCTAGGTAGGTAGGTAGTAAAGAGCTCCCAGGTAGGTAGGTAGATGCTAGGTAGGAAGCAGTAGTTAGGCAGGTCTCAATTAGGTAGGTAGGCTATAGGTAGGTAGATATGCACTAGGTAGGCAGTATTTAGGCCCCAGGTAGGTAGGTAGGTATGCAGTAGGTGGACCGCAGGTAGCTAGGCTATAGGTGGGGCTCACATAGGTAGATAGGTAGGTAAACAGGCTATAGGGGGCCCCAAATAGGCAGGCAGGCTTTAGGTAGGCATGTAGGGTTTAGGTAGCTATAGGGAACCATACAGGTAGACAGGGGTTAGGTGGGCTATAGGGGCCATATATTTAGGTAAGCAGGGTTTAGGTAACTATAGGGGCCCCATATAAGTAGACAGGCAGGCTTAGGGGAGGCTATATAGGCAGGCTTATGGGGGGTATATAGGCAGGCTTAGGGGGGTATATAGGAAGGCTTAGGGGGGTATATAAGCAGGCTTAGGGGGTATATAGGCAGGCAGGGCAGATAAAATAATAGTTTACTTACCTCACTCCACGCTCCCTCGATGAGCCGCGCTCCAGCCTCTGTGCTCAGCGCGGTGAAGTGACGTCACTGCACCATCCACGTGATCACTGAGAGCCACCAGAGGAAGAAGCAGAGCGGAGCGTCAGCGACGCTGTGCTCTGCTACCAACGGCCAGCGCTGCCTTTGAACGCTCAGGCCGGAGGGCCTGGGCGTGCAAAGACCGGATGCGCCGGGCCCCTCAGCTCCGCGCCCGCCGCAGTGAACTGTTATGTTCACTGCCGGCTGGCACAGGAGCAGCATTACCGGGGTAGCAGACGTATTAGCATCTGGCCCGGGCCCCCCAAGAGACTGGGCTCCGTGGCAGCTGCTACGTCTGCTACCCCGGTAGTTACGTCCCTGGTTAAAGTAACATCAGATGAACAAAGACACATGGTGGAGTTGCACTTTCTCATTCTTAAATCCTGCAAACTGGTTCAAGGGAATATTACAACCTATAGTGCAAGTTATAGTCATAATCTTATGCCTATATTGTTTGTTTAAACTAATACAATGTATGTGAAAAAGGATGAGCAGATCTTGAAAGACCAGAATAAAAGGTATTGAGATAAGGGTTATAAATACAGAAGCCCATGCGGGGAATCTGATGAAGGTCTAGGCAAGTCCAGCAGTTGACATTAGGACACCTGATATAACCTGATGGTTTAAATACAGAACCTCACAACTATCTCAAAATGGAGGAAGGTTAGGAATCATCCTCTTGTCTTTATCCTCCATCTTGTATCTGCCTTCCATTTAGTGTATTCATTTATATAAAAACATATTAGCCTACAATATTAGAAGTGCAGAGATTTCTCCTAATTATATTTGGAATGTGCAGACGTGACACACGGAGAGAGGAGGGGACACTGATGACTGTGACACACGGGGAGAGGAGGGGACACTGATGACTGTGACACACGGGGAGAGGAGGGGACACTGATGACTGTGAGACATGGAGAGAGGAGGGGACACTGATGACTGTGAGACATGGAGAGAGGAGGGGACACTGTTGACTGTGACACTCGGAGAGGAGGGGACACTGATGACTGTGACACAGCGAGGAGGAGACACTGAGGACTGACACACGGAGGGAGGAGGGGACACTGATGACTGTGACACACGGAGAGGAGGGGACACTGATGACTGACACACGGAGGAGAGGGGACACTGATGACTGTCACACACGGAGAGGAGGGGACACTTATGACTGTGACACACGGGGAGAGGAGGGGACACTAATGACTGTGACACACGAGGAGAGGAGGGGACACTAATGACTGTGACACACGGAGGGAGGAGGGGACACTGATGACTGTGACACACGGAGAGAAGAGGGGACACTAATGACTGTGACACATGGAGATGAGGGGACACTAATGACTGTGGCACACGGAGGGAGGAGGGGACTGTGAAGGATGCAGGAAAGAGTTAACCCGGAAATTCAGCTGAATTGGACAATCTGTGTATATTTGCCATCTTCAAGGAAACCTGAACAATGTCTGTGTTTGCTGATTGCAAGACACCAATTCGGACAACAAGACACTGGCTATAACTCGCTCTAACTAGAGAGATAAGACAATAGTTACATATTATCTCACTTTATGCTGAAGTGAGCGACTCCCAAAATGTATAGAAAGTCTGGCATTTGTAAATAAAGTTCAGTTCTGATGTGCTCTCGGCACCAGACCGCTTATATGGTTGAGCACGATTGTCTCTCTTGTGTTCCATTATATGAGCGATTGCAGACTGCAGCTGCATCTAAATTATTTCACTGCCGTACTGGTTCAGATAGAGAGTTTGATCACTCTTAATTGGCTAAACCTATCAGTTGGCGCCCGAACAGGGACCGGAAAGCATTCCAGCCGTGCAGAAGGACAGGACACTTGGACACACTCAGCCAGGAATGCTCAGAATTTACTGGCCAGGTAAGAAAACAGCTTTATGTTTCTTACGATTGTTTCTGTGCCTTCCTGTTGACTGTGATCCCCGACCCGTCCCAAAGTACATATAGAGGTTGGTAATGTCCGGTCCTATTTGATAGACAAAGAACCCTGCCAGTCGGAGTGAATAGATGGTAGAGAATCGTGTGAATGTATGAGCTGTTCATTTATTTGCCAGATTAGGGAAGAGGATTGCCTAACTGAGACATGTCTGCGCTCTGAAAGGAGGGGCATGATCCCATGCTTAACCTCGGTAATACGGCAAACTAAGTGACAGTTGTATGTTGGGAAGTTGGTGGAGCGCATGTTTATAAGTCCCGTGACTGATTCTGATTGAACTACACCCTTACATCCGAAAGGACGGGTGTATGGTGTGATTGTGGGGAATAACGGGACAAAAAGAAAGAAAGCGATAGGAAGAAGGTCCAAAACTTTAGACACTCTAGTATATTCAAAGAACTTCTAATCCTGATCCCAGTATTAGCCTTTGCTGTATAAGGTATACAGGAGACAAAGTGGGCATACAGAGCCCGGGACTATACTTGCTGCTTGAGAGGAAGCCAAGGGGAAGGAATAGGGAAAAGTTCCCTTGCATAAGTCCCTCAAAGGAGAGGATTCATTCCCCATAAGGCACTTAAGACAAACGGGAAGCAAGAATGGGTCAGGTGAAGTCAAAAAGTGGTCAAGAGATAGATAGACCTGTACCACTTAGGAAGATACTTGAGAGTAAACATGGGTCTAAAGCAATCAAAGAGCTGAAACAGATTTTAAGGACCTTAGGCATGGAAAGAGAAAGAGCATTGGATCCAGATAGAGGGGCAGAAAAAATGGTGAATCTGGTGTGTATTTATGATCATAATTGGAAAACAGATTTTTGTTAGTATGGACAGAAAGGAAAGCAAAGCGGTGTGGGGGGAAGTATGATCTGCCTACGGTGGATGGATTGTACATAGCCTCCGCCCCGTTTTAGCCCAGTGGGCCCTCAGCCCCTAGCCAGTGCGACCCCAGGGGGTTACTTGCTTTGTGGACCAGAATCTGATTGGGGGACACTTTTTTGTGGTGTGGACCCCCTCGTCCATACTCAAATGATAAAATACTGCTTTTTGGCCCCTGTCTTACTAGGTGTCCGACAAACAGTACCGGGGCCCCCAGAGCAGAGGGTCGCCAGCAAAACCCAGCCAAGTATTTCCAATAAACAAGACTGGAGGCCTGGACCCGCCAGGCAGATGTCCCAAATGCAGAACTGTCCTGACCCAACTGACAAAGCCCCCCCCTTTGGACGTTATTTAGGACAGATCCAACTAATTATAGGACAACATGGCTTGACTTAGATGGACTTGCAGAACTAAAATGCCCCCCGGGATTTCCCCGTTTATGAAAAAGTGGGGTTTTCAGCCTTTACATCCGAAGGGGGGGTGGGGCCCCCAGATCTGGGAATCAGGGGTCCCCTTTTTGGCAACCCCTCATGATTGGTGCGGGAAAAACGGACGAAGTGGGAGACAGGAGTAACCCCCAGGGCCCCACAGGAGTGTACAAGCTTTCTTCCTTCAAATGGAAGCCATTTGGGTTTGTGAGAATTTTGACATGCACAAATGGGCCCCCAGGAAGTTTTGTAGGGCTTCAAATGGAGGCTTCGGACTGCATACAAACTAGTTGAAGACAGCGGCCCGGATTGGCGTACTTGGCGCCCGTACCGACTTCTCCCATTAGAAAGGGTTTTGAGGCTGACTTAAAGGAAGCCAAGGCACTAAGAAGGCAGTGCAGCCACCTTTTAGAAAATCAAATTTAAAATTAACCTAAATGTCAAATCGCCAAAAAAAAAACCTTTTTTTACTTTTCATTTTGGGAAACCGGGCATTTTCGTAAAAATTGTAGATGGACACCCCAGTCGAAAAATACCTGCGGCGGCCCAAATGGACCCCAAAATGACGAGATGAAGCAGTATCCTTGATTGCACCCTCCCATTCCCATGGGGACCGGGCCCCTTTTCCCATACCCTTGACTTTGGGAAGGAGGATGCTAAATTTTTATCGATACTGGGGCTAGTAGATCATTCAACATGACCTTTGGTCCCAGAGGGTATATCCCGGATTTATTGTAGTCTCGGTTTGATGGCAGAGTCCGGACTATTTCCACAGCCCTATGAAGTTCAAAGGAGGGAGATTCATACCTTGCCAGTTTTTTAATTTTCCCTGAAGCCCCAATATGCTTATTGGGCTTGACATTTGTCTAGTTATTTGTTCGATTTCCAAACCCCCCGGAGGAGGTGTCACTTTTGCCCCAGTATCCCAGAAGTGCACTTTGCAGTCTATTGGTTTTGAGGTGAGCAGGAAATAGCTCCACAGGATCTGACTTATGGAAGCGTACCTCGTGCGTGCCAAGACCCTATGGGCCAATCAAAAAAGATATGGGACCCCTACCCGTCACCCCCTTTGTATCCAACTGAAACAGGCGTAAACATTCCCCCGGGCTCAACAAAAACCCATTGAGCGCGAAAAAGAGTATGCAATGGGGGGAACAATGGGAGCTATTAAGGTCAGGAGCCCTAAGAGAAATCCAAATATCATAAAACACCTCTGTTCCCAGTGGGAAAAAAAACCCGTAAAAAAGGGTTTCCCCCAACAAAAGGTAGTGCATGATCTAAGGGCAGTAAATGAAATTGGCAGGATTACTGCAGTTGTACCTAATCCTCTACTTTACTGGCAGGTACCCGAACCAGTACTCACTTACGGTTTTTAGATCTTGTAATGCCTTTTTTTCAGTGCCAGTTCCCAAAAAGTTGTCGTACTTTTTTGCTTTCCCTTTTAAAAACCAAAAATTGCTTGGACCGGCTCCCCGGGGGGGTTTTCATTCCCCACTTTGTTTTCAGCAGCTTGGGGGAAGTAGGAAAAATGGGAGCCCCCACCTTGGTGAAAAAAATTCTGTATGTGGATGATCTTTTAAAATTAGCTGCCCCATCAGCAGCGTTTTTGGAAGCTAGTTAGATCTTCTCTGCTTCCGGGCAAGCAGGATGCAAGGCCCCGAGAGAAATTCCCTTTTGTAGGACCACTTGGTTTTTCTCGGCCATTGTTTGCCCAAAAGGTATTAGACACCTTACCCTGACGGAAAAAACCCATAATGAAAATCCCACCCCCCAGAATATCAATAAACTCCGAACCTTTTTGGGCCCTCATTTCTTATTGTAGCAGTGGCTGTAGATGTTCAAAAAATTCTGCGCCCTTATTCGCTGCCTAAAAGACTGTCCCATTTCAAATGAGAAGGAAGCAAGGGGCCCTTTTTGAGCACTAAAGCCCTAAAGTGTGTTCTGCCCCGGCTTTAGGCCTCCCTAATTATGAACTCCCTTTTTCCCTTTCCTCACTAAAGGGTTTGGGCCCCATGACGGGGAGTTCTACACAGAAGACGGACCCCAAGGATAGGCGGGGGGCATACTATTCCGCCAAAATGTCCAAGTAGCGCAAAGGGCTCCGTCTTGCGTTGTGCCGTAGGGCTTTGCAGTATTGGGGGATAAAAGCTCTGAAATTGTGTTAGGACAACCCTTGGCATTACACTCCCCAAAGATATTTTGGTTTCTGAACCAGGTCAAAAAAAAACATTTCTTGGCCCAGCAATTTTCGATTTCGTGTGCTCTTGATGTCCCAATATTCCTTTCGTCGTTGCACCGGGGTTTATCCAGCTACTCTTCTCCCGCTTTTAGGGAGGATTCAACAGGGGGGAAAAATTATGAGGTTCTGTCATTCCATTGACCTTGACTGCCTCCAAAATAAGGAGCAGGAACAGCAGGTCTTGATTCAGTTGCGATTACCCATTACAGACCCTGATTTTGAATTTTTTTTTTGCGGGTCTCGATTTTGGGGGAGGATGGCAAAAATTCTGTACAGGGTTTCTATTGTGCCCAACATGAGACTGTCAAGGCGGCCGATTGTCACTCTGTCTCAGCCCAGGAAGCGAAATCACTGTGCTCACAGAGGCTCTTGCAATGGAGAGGGTAAGGAGGGGAAAATTTTAAAAGACTCCACCTATGCATTTGGGGTTGCACTGATTTTTGGGCCCCCTCTGGGAAAGGCCCGGAATTTTCTTACAGCAGCAGGTACACCCCGTACGACCACGAGGTATAAAAGGTTATTTGAGGAAATTCCAAACTCCCTAAGAAGGGGGGGATAATTAAAATCAAGGCTCATACGAGGGCCAAAAAAGAAATGGAAAAGGAAAGAGAGGGGCCAAAAACCGGCGCTAAGGGGCAGCCCGACAGGGCAAGGCACATTGCCCTTGCACAAGAAACAGTGCCCTGACCAACCACAAGGCTTGAAGACATTCCAGAAAAGGCCTAAGGGAAGGGGGGGAACCCCTGGGTGAAGAGGGTGCCAGCTAAGCGACGGGCTATGGGGGGTGGGACGAAGCTTGCCCCCCGGCTTGGTTTCCCTGATGGCGCCCTTTGCCACCGCCCCCTCATTTGGGGGAAAATGCCATGATAGAATTAGTCAAAAAACAGTGGAAGCTCATGGTTTTTCCCCTTGGCCACAAGGTTGTCCTCTTGCCGGAAGGTCTTGAAAAAAACCCTGGGACAGTGGTTAGACCCCCCGTCAAGAACCCCAAAGCCATTGTGTGAGATAGATACATACGCTTCCAAAGGGGTTGGGACCTATGAGTATGGATTAGTCAGCATGAGTGTTCTCGGGTTGGGCCCAAGCCTTTCCCCTTGCAAAGGGCCCAGCAAAGGCCACCCCCAAAAAAAAGAAGCCGAAGTTTTTGGATTGGCCTTCCTGAAGTAATTAATCAGACGGGTCCCATTTTACTGGGGGATTAGCAGCATGTTGAGGGATGTGGGATTAAACAAACCTTCCTAGCCCTACCATCCCCCAAACTTCAGGGGAAGGGGGGGAAAGTCAATGGGACTTTGAAAACTGAAAATTCAAAAGGGAATGCAGGAATTGAACAAACCATGGGGCAGAATGTTTGCCATTGGCTTATTTGGTACCATCCCAAGCCCCCCTTGGATTATCACCCTATGAAATTTTTATTTTTGGGGGTGACAAGGTTGGGTTTTATTTTCCACAGACCCTCCCAAATGCAATGTGATTCACTGACTTCATATTGCAGGCCTTGCAAAAAACATTTGAATAAGGGGCAAAACTCTGTATTTTCTTCCATTCCCGACCGGATGCAGACCGGGAACAATGTTTTGAACCCGGAGATATGTAAGCTAAAGAAAATGTCGAGGAGCTTTTAGTACATGATTTTAAGGTCCCTTCCAAGTGTTCTAAATACTGTTTTTTCGGTTTTAAAAAGGGAAAGGGAAAACCCAAAAAGGATAATCCAGTCATTGTAAGAAAAATTTTAAGCAAAAAAAGTAAAGGATGCCGGGAGTGTTTTGGTTATTGATCTCCTAGGGGAGGGGTGGGAAAAAGGGAATAATGATGAAAACCCGAGGAAAAAAGCTAATTTCACTCAAAGGGCATTAGCAGATACCCCCTTAATGTTTGATTGTGGATATGCACTATTCCCTCTTATGCTGCCAGCATACCTACTTTGTTCCTAGTAACAATGAAAGAAGTAATTGGATGGGTAAGTGTTTTTTAAAAATTTTGCCCCTAATGATACTAAGTATAAAAGGTGTGGAAAACGTCGGGAAATATTCCCATAGTGGGTGGGGGGTTTCCCTGGTGGCAGGGTAATTTTACTGGGGGTCCCAGACTTACAATACCCCAATTTAATGGAGGGGTATGGGGGCCCCGAAATAAAAATAAGCCTCATGTTATGTAAAAAAATTGAAAATTCAAAGTATGTCGTTCTTAAATTTTTTGTGAAATTTCAAAGTTACCTTAA
Organism: Phyllomedusa bahiana; assembly: GCA_025379985.1. Taxonomy (NCBI): domain Eukaryota; kingdom Metazoa; phylum Chordata; class Amphibia; order Anura; family Hylidae; genus Phyllomedusa; species Phyllomedusa bahiana. Next base: position 22,677 of record JAODAL010038246.1, read on the forward strand.
AATAGGTCTCAGATGGTGAAAATTCCCTTCCCCCAATTTTTCCCGGAGAGAAGTTTTGGCCCTTGTCCCTAAACCCCCCATCCCAGAGTCTTGATTTTCTAAAGGGGAAAGGATTTATGGCGGCCTCTTCCTGGTACAATCCCGAGCAGATTGATAAGCTCAGTTTACCCCTTTCAAAAAACGATTTTCCGCCGAAAAAGGGAAAGTTTTCCTTTGTTGCCCAGAGAAGCAGTCCGTGAGTGCCCCCTTGTGGAATTGTATGCAAAAACCCCCCTCAGGCAATTTGTATAAGCCCCCTATCATAACCCCGCCAGTAAGAGAGTAGGCAGTTTGAGAAAAGGGGGGACGCCTGGTGGGTAAAATCGCCCAGCCACCCCTGACCGTGTCATTAAAATATGGGGTTTTTGGGAATTGAGTTTTGTCCTGTTATTCCTTTACCCGGGGCTGATGAAACATCTGTAAGGTGAATTTTTCCCTTTTTTTTCCCCTTTTTTTTTAATAACTGTATTGTATGTGGTCATTATTATTGTTATCACTTTTTGTTCCGTAAGCCGGGGAATCTTTTTAAATTAAAGGTATCAGTAATTTGTTAACTCTTGTTGTTGCACGGACCCAATTTCCTTGAAGGATTGTTTTTTTTCTTTGGTAACTACTGAGAGAGTAGTGAGTTGACCTGTGAGCATTTTTTACGTGTTTTTTTAGAAATCTGTTGGATTCAGACTCCTTCCGCTGAGCCCCTTTTTGATTCTTGAGGGAAAGGTGGGGCAGCGTGTATTTTTGCAGGGACTGTGACTGTCTTGCGGTTACGATTTATGCTTGGTTTAGCTACCTGAGTGAGAGGTGTGCTAAAGTGGAGATAAATCTAACCCCATTACAGTGTCCCCGGTCACGTGCTGGTGAGCGCGTAGTGACAAATTGGTGGCAGAGCGGGGGATTTTTTTCTTTTTATTTGCAACATTAGTGCTTGGTTTAAAGCAATATTCCCTGCACTAAAAGACTGGCTGTATCTTTGTGAAGATTACACCAGTCTTACAAGAATTAACCAGTGTTTACTTTATTTGACACACATCAATCAGTTTTCCCTCCCTGTTTTTCTTTTCTATCTTTTATTTGGCAAAGGGTGCTTTGGAAATGGCAGCCCTTTACAAGAATCAAAGTAAAGAATATCTCATCAGCCTATGTGAGGAGAGAGATATTAATACGTCTGCGAAAACTAAGGCCCAGCTGATCCTGGAACTCATGGAGCACGATCTGCAGCAGCCGGACGCGGCGTCAGAGAGCGAAACTGACAACGCACAGGTCCAATTGACTTAGTTTGCGCCTGAAGTACTTTCCCCTGAGGACCCCCGCAGCGGCAGTTCTCAGGGAGGCATGGCCCTCTGCTCTGGGCATGGCTTTGCAGCAACTTGGCGCTTGTGACCCTAGTGTGCGCCTCCAACTTATCCTGCAATTCCAACAGGCAGAGAGAGAGAGGCGGCCGAGCGTCAAGCTGAGAGAGAGCGAGAGGCGGCTGAGCGTCAAGCAGCGAGAGAGGCGGCCGAGCGCCAAGCGGAGAGAGAGCGAGAGGCGGCCGAGCGTCAAGCAGCGAGAGAGGCTGAGGCGGCTGAGCGCCAAGCGGAGAGAGAGCGAGAGGCGGCCGAGCGTCAAGCGGAGAGAGACCTCAAGCTACAGCTGGCACAACTTGGAAGGGGTGAGGCTTTGCCACGGCCTCATGCCCAGGATACAAACCCTTTGAAACCCCGACTAGAACACTTTCCTGTGATGGAAAAGAATGGGGACTTAGATTTTTTCCCTACGAGGATTTGGGAAAAGACTTGCAGACAATATCATCTGCCCAAAGGGGAGGTGGGCACGATATCTGACCCCAGGACTTAGGGGAAAAGCCTTGGAGGTTTTTTCGGACCTCCTACCAGAGCAAGACGGGGACTATGACGCCATAAAGAGAGCTCTGGTCATGAAATATCACCTCACTCCGGAGGTGTATTGCAGGAAATTTCGGAGTCTACAGAAAGGGTTCCCACTGACAGCTACGCAGATGTGAGGGGGCACTTAAGTGCCGCCTGCAAGCAGGGGGTAGAAGGACTCTCTGTTCAGCTTTGAGGACCTGTTAATCTGATGATCAAGGAGCAGCTTCTCCATATCTGTCCTGCAGAGGTTCGTCAGTTTGTCTGTGACTGGAAGCCCAAGACATTAAAAGAAGCGGCTGACCTGGCAGACTCCTATGTTACCAACAGGATGCCAGAAGCCCGGAGAACACCTGAGTCCACCTGGAGGAGAGGTAAGCCTGCTGGGGATCCCCCTGCTCCCCCCCCATCGATCCCCTGGGCACCCCCCTAGTACTCCGCCTGGGTCCCCGAGGCTCACACGCCCATTGACTGACATGCGCAAATGTTTTTATCTGCAACCAAGTGGGGCATGTTAGTGCCCTTGTCCAGACAAGCGGAGGAGTCCCCAGGCCCCAGCGCCTCTTGTAGCAGGCCCCTCATCTATCTTGTAACTGGGACTGCAGGAAGGAGAAAGCATAACCTTCAACCGGTCACCGTGGGCGGAAGAGTCGCCATGGGCTTCAAAGACAGTGGAGCAGAGGTGACTGTTGTGCGTCCAGAGATGGTGGATGCTAGAAATATTATTCCGGGAAAGACCATGACCCTGACCGGATTTGGCGGAGTCCGCTCTGCTATACCATGGCTCGTGTTTATCTGGACTGGGGAGCGGCCGAGGGATGAAAAACGGGGTGTTTCTGCACTATCCCCTACTCCATTTTACTGGGTACAGACCTTGGGGAGATGCACAGTAATTACGTCCCGGCTCCCCCTCTGAAAGCAACCCCGGCAGCCCAGATATATGATTCCCCACAGAGACTGTGCCATACTTCTGGAACGTGTCCAGATGGGAAAGGAAATATGAAAGTGGATGTACCTCTGAATGATGCCACTGATATGTGTAATGTGCAAAATAACTGTCCTTATGTCACTCCTGTGACCCATAGTCAAGATGCCTGCAATCCTCAGCTTTGTGTGTCGGCTGACCAGCCCAAGGTGAAATGCTCTGCAGAGATCAAATTGCAAGCTAAGGGGGAAGAGTCTGCAGGCCCCTCTAGCCCCCCTCCTGCTGACAGTCACCTTTCTCATATTCTCCCATATATCAGGTCACAGGGCCAAGGACTGACAGGGGAGACAGTCCTGCCCCTGCTGAGTTGGTAATCACGGAGTGCATGGGAAGAAGGGGACCAAACCAGAGTTCTAAAAAATTGGGAATCCCTGATAGCGCCCCACTGATGTGTGGCCAGAAACCCATGGGGGAAACGGGATTTCCCTTTTGTCACCCCTCCTCCTATCAAGAAACCCCCAGCACCTTGAGGAGGAACTGTCTTGTACCATGTTTTGTGATACTTGCTTTTGACTCTGATGTATCTAAGCTGTGGATTATCAAGGCCTGTTATGAGGCCTGCTGATGTATCTCAGCCTGTTATGAGGCCTGCTGATGTATCTCAGCCTGTCGTGCTGGATGTTGCGGTGTCCAGGCCGGTTGGGCCAGACATCGATTTACCTACAGCTGTGTTGTGGGCCCCAGGTGTTCCCAGCCCCAGATACTCTCAGAACTGTCATGGACATTGATAATATATCAGCCTGTATTGCTGGGTGCCCCTGTATCTAAGCTTTCCACATGACTTGGACTGTTGTGGACAATAATGATTTATCCAAGCCTGGAGGCGTATCTCAGACTGTCATGGACACTAATGATTTTATCCAAACCTGAGGGTATATCTCCGGCTGGTATTGACAATGATCCTGTGTTCAAACCTGAGGGTGTATCTCAGACTGTTGTAGACAATCATAATGTATCTAAGCCTGAGGGTATGTCCCAGATGGTAATGTGGGAAAGGGGCCCTCCCCGAGTCTGGTTGCCATAATACCAAACACTCAGTGGATGTGCTGAACCCAATGATGCATGTCAATCTGTTATGCACAGTAGAAGTGTAAACCAAGCCAGTAATGTATGCTCCTGCCTGCCCTGTGGGTGTATCCCCAAACCCCATGGAGTGTAATGGTGCTCGTTCCAAGTGTTGGATCCAAAGCCAAAATGTGGGATAATCTTTGCCAAGGTTATTCCCCGGGGTCTGAGGTGGGTAAGGCTTTAGACCTCGGTCATAGAGGTGATGTGTCCCCACATGTAACGTGTGATATGTACCGCCCAGCGGGAGTCCTCCAACGCCCGATATCTGATAGTTCAGATACAGAAGGGGCATGGAGTGTGGTAAGGCTGACGGTCTCTCTCCCAGGGGAATACGGAGGCGGGCTCAGGGGATGGCAGGTGAGCCAGCCCCCACGCCCGCTCCAAAATGGGGAGGTGTTATGTAAACACATTGAAATTCAATTGTATGCCCCGGTCTCTTACAATACTATTGCTGAAATTGCCAAAAGTTACCTTAAAATCAGGTCTCAGATTTGGGGAAATTCCCTTCCCCATTTTCCTGAGAGGAAAGTTTCTGGCCATCTGTCCCATAAACCCCCCATCCCAGAGTCTTTGATTGCTAAGGGAAGGTATTTATGGCAGGCCTGCTTTCCCGGTACCCAAACCCAGAGCAGATCTTGATAAAGGCTCCCGTTCTACCCCTTTCAAATAAACAATTTCCCGCCAGAAAGGGAAAAGATATTTCCTTTGTCTGCCCAGAGAAGCAGTCCGTGAGTGCCCCCTGTGGAAATAGTATGCATTAACTCTCATCAGGCAATTCTGTATACACGCCTCCTCATCATAATCCCAGCCAGTAAGAGAGTAGGCAGTTATGAGAAGGAGGAGACAGCCTGGCTGGGTATAAATCGCCCAGCCACCCTCTAGACCATGTCATAACTATGGGGTCTATTCTGAGGAATTGAGTTGGTCCTGTTATTCCCCTTACCCGGGATCTGGAAGCTGAAACATCTGTAAGTGTGAATTCTTTCCATTTTTCTCCCTTTAGTTTAATAACTGTATTGATATGTGTGTCATTATTATTGTTATCACATTTTTTGTTCCCGTAAGCACGGAAATCATTTTTAAATTAAAGGTATCAGTAATTCGTTAACTCTTGTTGTTAAACGGACCCAATTTCCTTGAAGGATTGTTTTTTTTTCTTTGGTAACTACTGAGAGAGCAGTGAGTTGACCTGTGAGCATTTTTTACATGTTTTTAGAAATCTGTTAGGATTCAGACTCCTTCCGGCTGAGTCCTTTTTGATTCTTGACGGAAGGTGGTGGCAGTGTGTATTTTTGCAGGGGACTGCGACTGTCTTGCGGTACGATTTATGCTTGATTAGCTACCTGAGTGAGAGGTGTGCTCAAGTGGAGATAAATCTAACCCCATTACAGTGTCCCCGGTCACGTGCTGGTGAGCGCGTACGTGACACTCACAAACCTAGGGTCGATTCCAGAGGAAGGAATACAAATTAGCTATGGGAGGACAAGTGACACTACTGATGCATTTCAACCTTCTCTTCTTGAGAGAAAACTGCATAATAGCATTTGGGAATATGCGGGAATCTTCCCAGAGGGTAATGACACAACTTGTGAGTCTCATATGGGAAATCTAAAATGTAACGAAGCAGCAGAATTAAGTAAGGGTGAGGAGACTTGTGACAACCCTGCGGCTGGGTACTGTAGCCCTCTAGGCCAAAAGCCTGGTTGGTGCCTGCTGACCAACGCTTCTAAATTTGTAGATTTGGTTCATCGCTTGATATTACAACATTCTGCTATATGGGATTTGCCACCTAATACCTACTGGATATGTGGACAAAACGCATATAAATGGCTACCGGTAGGGGTAAAAGGTACTTGTACACTGGGTAGATTAACTCCCCGCTCCCTTTTTGGTTAATACAACTGATTTAAGAACGTTGGATACTAGGCAACATTATATCGAAGTCTGCCGATAAAAAAACCTCGACCTAAGGTGGCCCCCCACATAGTCAGGGGGGTTAGGGAAAAAAATATTTAGCCCCTAAAATTATCCCCCCAGGTTTGCAGACTTGGGATAAAGCTAGTCGAAAGCACCGATTTTTTTGAGATGAGATTATAAATCCCTACAAATCCCAAAACACGACAATCCCGTTCAACCCATTGATGTAGTAACTAATCAGCAACTTTGGTTCTAGATTCCCTTTACGGCAGTGAAGGGGGTATTTGCCAGGTGTAGGAAGTAATGCTGCCATTTTTAGATCCTGAAGGTAACCTACAGGCAGCTAGAGATTACAAAAAATATGGAAATTACGAGGGTTTTGAAAAGGAAAATGCAGAAAACAAGGGATTATGGTGGGGAGACGTTTTCCCTTTCATGACCCCAGTTAACGGGTTTTTTAAGGGAATTTTGGGTTGGATAAGGGGGAGTGTTTCAGGTTGGACTACAAATTATTCTTCTTCTATTAGCGTATATGTAGTGTTTAAAGTGTTTGTTTGCAGTTTTAAAAATTATTGTTTAATTGTGAAAAAAAACCCAATATGAAGGTTCTGACGAAGTGACTATATTGATTTGGAATAAAACCTGTTTTTTTTTCTCATTTCTTTATGTAACTCCATCTGGATCCGATTGAACGTATGCGGAGTTCTTCTTTCTGGGATGCTGGGGGAATATTAGGGGGGTTTTGATTTTAAAAAATCATTTTGGGCAACTTCGTCGGCCCCGGGGGAACACCCAAGAAACTTCGCTATCCCCACCTTGGGTTTGGGGCCCAGATCGGCATGAAGAGTTCAAAGGGGGGCTAGAAGGATGCAGGAAAAAGTTACCTGAAACAGTTTTAATTGGGGCAATCTGTGTATATTTGCCATCTTTAAGGAACCCGAAAAAAGTCTGTGTTTGGGGCCCCAAAAATTGGGCCAAACAACCGGCTATAAATTTGCTTAACTAGAGAGATAAAAACAATGTTAATATTAAAACTCACTTTTGCTGAGGAGCGGCTCCCAAAAAAGATTTAAAAAATTGGATTTGTAAAAAAAAAAAATTCAGTTTGAGGTCCGGGGACCAGACCGCTTATATGGTTTTGAGCACGTTGTTCTTTGTGTTCCATTATATGACGATTGCGACTGCAGCTGCATCAAATTTTTCACTGCCGTACTGGGTTGATAGAGATTTTGATCACTCTTAAATTGGCAAAAAACTTACCCAGGACACTGATGACTGTGACAGGGGGAGGGAGGGGACATGATGACTGGACAGACGGGGAGAGGGGGGGGCCACTGTGACTGTGACAGGGGGAGATGAGGGGGAATGATGACGTGACAGACGGGGGGGGAGGGGGCATGATGACTGTAAAGACGGGGAGGGAGGGGGCACTGATGCTGTGCAGACGGGGGGATGAGGGACCTGGGGACTGTGACAGAGGGGGGGAGGGGGGGGCAAATGATGTGAAGACGGGGAGAGGGGGGGGACACGATGACGTGAAAACCCGGAGATGAGGGGACCTGAGACTGTTGACACACGGGTGAGGGACACGTTGACTGTGACACACGGAGAGGGGGGGGACATGATGATGGACCAGGGAGATGGGGGGACAAAATTTATGTGACACACGGGGGAGAGGAGGGGGACACTAATGACTACAACGGGGAATAAGGGGCACTAATTGTAAACAGGGAGATGAGGGGAAAATGATGACGGGGAACCAGGGGGAGAGGGGGGGGGACAAAATGACTGGGGACACACGGGAGAAGGGGAACTAATGACTGTGACACAGGGGGAGAGGGGGGAGACAAAATTCTGTGACAACGGAGGAGGGGGGGACAATGATGACTGTGCACAGGGAGGGGGGGGGGACATGATGATGTGACACAGGGAGAGAGAGGGGGACACTGATGACTGTGACACACAGGGAGATGAGGGGACACTGATGACTGATTGGTTGCTATGAGCTCTGCTTGATTGGTTGCTATGGGCTCTGGTTGCTATGGGTTCTGATTGATTGCTATGGACTCTGGTTATAGGGCTGGTTCGTTCGATGAGCTCTATTGGTTCCCATAAACTCTGGGTTTCTTATGGGCTGTGATTGGTTGTTAAGGGGTCGATTTGTTCTATGGGCTCCCGATTGCTGTGGGGTCGATGGTTGATGGGCTGTGATTGGATGCCATGGGCTCTGGTTACTATGGGCTCTGATTGGTTGCTATGGACTCTGGTTACTATGGGCTGTGATTCATTACGATGAGCTCTGATTGGTTGCTATAAGTTCTGGTTGCTATGGCCTGTGATTGGTTGCTATGGGCTGTGATTGGTCGCTATGGGCTCTGGTTGGTCGCTGTGGGCTCTGGTTGGTTGCTATGGGCTCTGGTTGGTTGCTGTGGGTGACACATTCTTATTCTTGCCCTTCTTAAATATGGCCGCTCGCCGCAGCGTATGGTCATGTGACTTTATCTCAATGGAGATCCCCGGCAGCCGGTGAGCGGGACAGATCTCCATGGAGACAGGACGCGTCTCCCTGGTAACGGAAGCTGCAGCTACAAGAGGGAGACAGCGGCCCGGACTCTATAGCGAGACTCCCCGGAAACAGAGCGGCGGAGCCCGGACACACAGCAGCGGAGCCCGGACACAGATCGGCGGAGCCCGGCCCCGAGACCCCCGGACACAGAGCGGCGGAGCCCGGGGGGCCACGCAGCGGGGCCCGGCCCGAGACCCCCCCGGGAAAAGAGCGGCGGACCCGGAACACAGCGCGGGGCCGGCCCCGCGCCCCCCGGACACAGAGCGGCGGAGCCCGGACACACAGCCGCGGAGCCCGGCCCCGAGACCCCCGGACACAGAGCGGCGGAGCCCGGCCGTGCCCCTGAGCGCCTCCCGCTACAGACATGTCGGACCTGGGCTCCGATTTTGAGGAGGAGGCTGAGCCCGATCTGGGGGTGAGATGTGAGGATACAGGAAGCCTGGAGGATGGGGAGAGTAGTCTGCACTGCGGGGAAAGTATGGGACACAAGGGGGAGGCTGAGGTTTAAAGGAGAGATGAGGGTATACAGGGGAGGACTGAGGGAATACAGGAGGGGACTGAGGGAATACAGGAGGGGACTGAGGGAATACAGGAGTGGACTGAGGGAATACAGGAGAGGACTGAGGGTATACAGGAGGGGACTGAGGGTATACAGGAGGGGACTGAGGGAATACAGGGGGGAGGACTAGGAATCAGGAGAGGATGGGGAATACAGGGGAAGGGACTGAGGGGAAAACAGGGGGGGGATGGGGTATACAGGAGAGGACTGAGGGTATACAGGGGAGGACTGAGGGAATACAGGGGAGGACTGAGGGTATACAGGAGAGGACTGAGGGTATACAGGAGGGGACTGAGGGTATACAGGAGGGGACTGAGGGTATACAGGAGGGGACTGAGGGTATACAGGAGGGGACTGAGGGTATACAGGAGGGGACTGAGGGAATACAGGAGAGGACTGAGGGTATACAGGAGAGGACTGAGGGAATACAGGAGGGGACTGAGGGTATACAGGAGGGGACTGAGGGTATACAGGAGGGGACTGAGGGTATACAGGAGGGGACTGAGGGTATACAGGAGGGGACTGAGGGTATACAGGAGGGGACTGAGGGAATACAGGGGGGAGGACTGAGGGAATGGGGGGGGATGAGGGGAAAACAGGGGGGATGAGGGTATACAGGAGGGGACTGAGGGTATACAGGAGGGGACTGAGGGTATACAGGAGGGGACTGAGGGAATACAGGGGGGAGGACTGAGGGAATACAGGGGGGAGGACTGAGGGAATACAGGGGAGGACTGAGGGAATACAGGGGAGGACTGAGGGAATACAGGAGGGGACTGAGGGTATACAGGAGGGGACTGAGGGTATACAGGAGGGGACAGAGGGTATACAGGAGGGGGTGAGGGTTACGGGGGGGAAGGGGTTACAGGAGAGGACTGGGGTATCAGGAGGGGGTTTAGGGGATACGGGGGGGACTGAGGGTATACAGGAGAGGACTGAGGGTACACAGGGGAGGACTGAGGGTATACAGGGGAGGACTGAGGGTATACAGGAGGGGGGAGGGTAACAGGGGAGACTGAGGTATTTGAAGGGATGGGGTAAACAGGGGAAAGGCTTAGGGTTAAAAGGGGGGGGAAGAGGATTAAAAGGAGGGGGCTTGGGGTATAAGGAGGGGACTGAGGGTATACAGGAGGGGACTGAGGGTATACAGGAGGGGACTGAGGGTATACAGGGGGGAGGACTGAGGGAATACAGGAGGGGACTGAGGGTATACAGGGGAGGACTGAGGGTATACAGGGGAGGACTGAGGGTATACAGGGGAGGACTGAGGGTATACAGGGGAGGACTGAGGGAATACAGGGGAGGACTGAGGGTACACAGGGGAGGACTGGGGGTACACAGGGGAGGACTGGGGGTACACAGGGGAGGAGCGAGGGAATACAGGGGAGGAGTGAGGGAATACAGGGGAGGACTGGGGGTATACAGGGGAGGACTGGGGGTATACAGGGGAGGAGTGAGGGAATACAGGAGAGGACTGAGGGTATACAGGAGAGGACAGAGTATACAGGGGAGGACTGAGGGAATACAGGGGAGGACTGAGGGAATACAGGGGAGGACTGAGGGAATACAGGGGAGGACTGAGGGAATACAGGGGAGGACTGAGGGAATACAGGGGAGGACTGAGGGAATACAGGGGAGGACTGAGGGAATACAGGGGAGGGCTGAGGGAATACAGGGGAGGAGTGAGGGAATACAGGGGAGGAGTGAGGGTATACAGGGGAGGAGTGAGGGTATACAGGGGAGGAGTGAGGGTATACAGGAGAGGACAGAGTATACAGGTGAGGACTGAGGGTATAAAGGAGAGGACAGAGTATACAGGGGAGGAGTGAGGGTATACAGGGGAGGAGTGAGGGTATACAGGGGAGGAGTGAGGGAATACAGGGGAGGACTGAGGGTATACAGGGGGTGTGTGGGGCATACAGGGGAGGACTGAGGGTATACAGGGGGGTGTGGGGTATTGGGGTATACAGGAGGTGTGTGGGGTATACAGGAGGTGTGTGGGGTATACAGGATGGGTGTGGGGTATTGGGGTATACACGAGTGTTTGGGGTAGTGGGTATTCAGAGGTGTGGGTGATATACAGGAGGTGTGTGGGTATACAGGAGATGTGTGGGTATTGGGGTATACAGGAGGTGTGTGGGATATACATGTGGTGTGGGGTATACAGGAGGTGTGTGGGGTATACAGGAGATGTGTGGGGTATTGGGGTATACAGGAGGTGTGTGGGGTATTGGGGGTATACAGAGGGTGTGTGGGATATACAGGTGGTGTGTGGGGTATACAGGAGGTGTATGGGGTATTGGGGTATACAGGAGGTGTGTGGGGTATTGGGGGTATACAGGAGGTGTGTGGGGTATTGGGGTATACAGGGGGTGTGTGGGGTATTGGGGTATACAGGAGGTGTGTGGGGTATTGGGGTATACAGGAGGTGTGTGGGGTATACAGGGGTATACAGGAGGTGTGTGGGGTATACAGGGGGTGTGTGGGGTATACAGGAGGTGTGTGGGGTATACAGGGGGTGTGTGGGATATTGGGGTATACAGCAGGTGTGTGCGTTATACAGGGGGTGTGTGGGGTATACAGGAGGTGTGGGGTAGTTGGGGGTATACAGGAGTTGTGTGGGATATTGGGGTATACCAGGGGGGGTGGGATATTGGGGTAATACAGGGGGGTGTGGGGATAACAGAGTTTGTGGGTTAAACAGGAGGTGTGTGGGATATTGGGGTAGATACTGGGGGTGTGGATTAAATGGGGGGATGGTGTGTGTATTGGGGGGGGGGGGTGGGTGGGGGGGGGGGGGGGGGGGGGGGGTACTAGGGTGATTATTGAGTAACAGGGGTGTGTGGGATATTGTATGATAGGGTGTGTGGATATTTGGGGAGTATATACAGGGTTGGGATAGTGGTAACGGTTGTGTGGATATTGGAGAGACAGGATAGTTTGAAATTGGATAGACAGGGTGTGTGGAATATACAGAGTTGTGGATATTGGGGTAAACAGAGTGTTGGGTATACAGTGGGTGAGGTATTCGAGTGTATACAGGGTGTGTGGGTATTGGGTATACCAGGGTTGGGGTAACAGGGTTGTGGGGTATACAGGAGGTGTGTGGGGTATTGGAGGTATACAGGGGGTGTGTGAGGTATTGGAGGTATACAGGGGGTGTGTGAGGTATTGGAGGTATACAGGGGGTGTGTGGGGTATTGGAGGTATACAGGGGGTGTGTGGGATATACAGGGGGGTGAGTGGGGTAGTGGAGGTATACAGGGGGTGTGGGGTATACAAGGTGTGTGGGGTATTGGAGGATACAGAGGTGTGTGGGTATACAGAGGGGGTGTGGGGTATTGGAGGTATACAGGGGTGTGTGGGGTATTGGAGGTATACAGGGGTGTGAGGGAATACAGGTGTTGTGGGATGAGGTATACAGGGGGTGTGTGGGATATACAGGGGGTGTGTGGGGTATCGGAGGTGTACAGGGGGTGTGTGGGGTATCGGAGGTATACAGGGGGGCTGTGGGATATACAGGGGGTGTGTGGGGTATTGGAGGTATACAGGGGGTGTGTGGGGTATACAGGGTGTGTGTGGGGTATTGGAGGTATACAGGGGGGCTGTGGGATATACAGGGGGTGTGTGGGGTATTGGAGGTATACAGGGGGTGTGTGGGGTATTGGAGGTATACAGGGGGGCTGTGGGATATACAGGGGGTGTGTGGGGTATTGGAGGTATACAGGGGGTGTGTGGGGTATACAGGAGGTGTGTGGGGTATTGGAGGTATACAGGGGGTGTGTGGGGTATACAGGAGGTGTGTGGGGTCTGGCAGTAACAGGGGTGTGTGGGTATACAGGTGAGTGTGGGGTATTGGCGGTATCCAGGGGTGTGTGGGTAATTGAGTATACAGGGGGGCTGTTGATATACAGGGGGTGGTGTGGGGGTCATACCAGGAGGTGTAGTGGGTCTTGGAGTATACAGGGGGAATGTGTGGGTATTGGAAGGTTTACAGGGGTGTGTGGGGTATACAGGAGCGTGTGATGGGGTAATTGAGGTATACCGGGGGTGTGTGGGGTATACAGGAGGTGTGTGGGGTATTGGAGGTATACAGGGGGTGTGTGGGGTATACAGGAGGTGTGTGGGGTATTGGAGGTATACAGGAGGTGTGTGGGGTATTGGAGGTATACAGGGGGTGTGTGGGGTATACAGGAGGTGTGTGGGGTATTGGAGGTATACAGGGGGTGTGTGGGGTATACAGGAGTGATGTGGGTCTTGGAAGTATACAGGGGTGTGTGGGGTATACAGGAGGTGTGTGGGGTATTGGAGGTATACAGGGGGTGTGTGGGGTATACAGGAGGTGTGTGGGGTATTGGAGGTATACAGGGGGGTGTGTGGGGTATACAGGAGGTGTGTGGGGTATTGGAGGTATACAGGGGGTGTGTGGGGTAACAGGGGGTGGGGTGGGGTTATATGGAGGTATCCCGGGGGTGTGTGGGGTATACAGGAGGTGTGTGGGGTATTGGAAGTATACAGGGGGTGTGTGGGGTATACAGGGTGTGTGAGGGGTATCGGAGGTATACAGGGGGTGTGTGGGGTATTGGAGGTATACAGGGGGTGTAGGGGGGCGTGGGATAATACAGGGGTGGTGGGTTCCAGACGGTTGTGGGGTATTGTAGGTATACAGGGGGTGTGAGGGAATACAGGAGGTGTGTGGGGTATTGGAAGGTAATACAGGGGTGTGTGGGGTCAACAGGAGTGTGTGGGTAATGGAGGTATACAGGGGATGTTGGGTATCACAGGAGATGTGTGGTATTGAAGAATACAGGGGTGTGTGTATCTCAGGGTGGTGGGGGTAATACAGAGGTGAGTGGGTATTGGAGGTATACAGGGGGTGTGTGGGGTATACAGGAGGTGTGTGGGGTATTGGAGGTATACAGGGGGTGTGTGGGGTATACAGGAGGTGTGTGGGGTATTGGAGGTATACAGGGGGTGTGTGGGGTATACAGGAGGTGTGTGGGGTATTGGAGGTATACAGGGGGTGTGTGGGTTACGGAGTGTGGAAGGGGTATTGGAGGTTTACAGGGGGTGTGTGGGGTATACAGGAGTGATGTGGATATTGGAGTATACCGGTGTGTGCGGGGTATACAGGAGTGTGTGGGGTATTGGAGTATACAGGGGTGTTGGGGTCTACAGAGGTGTGGTGGGTATTGAGTCTACAGGGGGTGTGTGGGGTAAACAGGGGTGTGTTGGGTATACAGGAGGTGTGTGGGGACTTGGACGTATACAGGGGTGTGTGGGGTATACAGGAGGTGTGTGGGGTATTGGAGGTATACAGGGGGTGTGTGGGGTATACAGGAGGTGTGTGGGATATTGGAGTATACAGGGGGTGTGTGGGGTATACAGGAGGTGTGTGGGCGTATTGGCCTATACCAGGGGGTGTGTGGGGTATACAGGGTGTGTGTGGGGTATACAGGAGGTGTGTGGGGTATTGGAGGTATACAGGGTGTGTGTGGGGTATACAGGAGGTGTGTGGGGTATTGGAGGTATACAGGGGGTGTGTGGGGTATACAGGAGGTGTGTGAGGGTATTGGAGGAATAACAGGGGGTGTGTGGGGTATACCCGGGGGTGTGGGGGTATTGGAGTATACAAGGGTGTTGGGTATACAGGAGGTGTGGTGGGTTATTTGGCGTTAACCGGGGTGTGTGGTATACCGATTGTGTGGGGTATTGGCGGTATACAGGGGGTGTGTGGGATATTGGGGTATATAGGAGGTGTGTGGGATATTGGGGTATACAGGGGGTGTGTGGGGTATACAGGAGGTGTGTGGGGTATTGGAGGTATACAGGGGGTGTGTGGGGTATACAGGGGGTGTGTGGGGTATACAGGAGGTGTGTGGGGTATTGGAGGTATACAGGGGGTGTGTGGGGTATACAGGAGGTGTGTGGGGTATGGAGGATACGGGGGTGTGTGGGGTATACAGGAGGTGTGTGGGGTATTGGAGGTATACAGGGGTTCTCACTGTCTCCTCCTCTCTTCCCTCAGGAGTACGACGGGGAGAGGAATGAAGCCGGTGAAAGACACGGACAAGGGAAAGCGAGGCTTCCGAACGCAGACACCTACGACGGCGCGTACGAGAGCGGGCGGCGGCACGGCCAGGTGACCACACCCACCCCTCACCCCCGGGGCTGCAGTGACCACACCCACCCCTCACCCCCGGGGCTGCAGTGACCACACCCACCCCTCACCCCCGGGGCTGCAGTGACCACACCCACCCCGCACCCCCGGGGCTGCAGTGATGTGCCTGTCACTCAGGCCCTTTCCCCCCAAGGGGCCCCTTCGCTTCAAGAAGGGAGCATTTACAAGGGGGGGGGGGGGGGGGGAACCTTCCTGTATCCAGACGGGTCCAAGTATGAAGGTAAGGTGTCCTGAGCCACACCCCGGCTGCTGCAGAACCTCAGCCTGAATGACCCCGCGGGCACTGACCCTGCCTCTCTTCCAGGTGACTGGGTGGACGACCAGCGACAGGGCCAGGGTGTGTACACCTACGCCAACGGAGACACCTACAGCGGGGACTGGCTCGCCCACCAGAGGTAGAGTATGCACAGGGCAGAGGAATGGGGGCTGACCTGGGGGCACTTGGTGAACACCACCCCTCATCTTCTGGCATCATTTCCTGTAATGAAGGGGCCAGAGTGATCAGGGGAGAACCCCAATCAATGGCCTCAGAAGACGCAGCTGTCACCCGTGTTTTCGGTAGGATAAAACGTGACCCCCCAGTATCTGTCCAGGTCAGTGCCCAATGGTGGAGAGGTCAGGTGTGACCTGCAGTACCAGCCTCCACCACTCCTCACAGCAGATTCTTCATATAGACCCCACTGCAACAGCGCCCCCACTAGAGTGCAGCCACCTAGAGGCATTTGGTTGTGTGGTATATGAGGCGCAGTGCCCGCCCCCAACTGTAGAGGGCAGCACATTGGCAGGTTTATCATCCGACCAAGGACTAAGCCCAGATGGGGTTCATTGCCCTCCAGCCTCAGGAAGTTATAGTAGCCGGAGAGAGGTGGACAAGGGAAGCAGCGGGTGCAGATGTTGTGCCCTAATGAGGATGGTACCATGAATACTATAGTGAGGCTGGCGCAGGGGTGTGCTTTGAGGTTGGCACAGGGGCCCACTATAAGGCTGGTACTATGCAGACTACTAGGAGGCTGATACTATGGGCTCCACAGTAAGGCTGGCTCTGGGGCATACTATGAGGCTGGCACCATGGGCTCTACAGTGAGGCTGCCATAGGGGCGTGCTAGCAGTATGGTACTATGCAGACTAATAGAAGGCTGGCACCTTGGGCCTTATAGGGACGCTGGCACAGGGGTGTGCTATGAGGCTGGTACAGGGGCCCACTATGAGTATGGTACTATGCAGACTACAGGGGGCTGGCACTATGAACTCTACAATGAGGTTGGCACAGTGGCGAGTTATAAGGCTGGCAAAAGGGAGTGCTATGAGTATGGCACTATGCAGACTAATAGGAGGCTGGCACTATGCAGACTAATAGGAGGCTGGCACTATGCAGACTAATAGGGGGCTGGCACTATGCAGACTAATAGGAGGCTGGCACTATGCAGACTAATAGGAGGCTGGCACTATGCAGACTAATAGGGGGCTGGCACTATGCAGACTAATAGGGGGGCTGGCCTATGAGATAATAGGGGTGGCCTTGGATAATAGGGGGCTTGGCACTATGCAGACTAAAAGGGGGCTGGCACTTGAGGGCTAATTG
>JAODAL010038247.1:0-39436 GCA_025379985.1 Phyllomedusa bahiana
AATAGCGCGAACAGGACTGTGCCGGTTTTTGGGGCTAAAAAGTCCCAGACTTCTGGAAACCCCCCCTTATACATTCGCCCTTGGGGTTTATCCACAAAAGGGAAATTTCAATGGGAGGTTTATTATGCGTATGTGTCATTTTACAGACAATTAAAAAAATTTTAAAAGGGTTTTTTCTCACTACGGGGATTGCTTTTATGTTAAAGATTTTACGAAAACAAGTCACGAAAAAAAGTCCATTCCAGGTTACCTTTTTTCCAAAAATCCCCTCATGTAGGGGGCTGCATCAGCTCCTCGGGCACTATAGATACGACTTGTTCAATTCCCCTATAGGCAGCCGCAGGGTTCTATAGCTACAGACCGGGCTTCTTCACGTCCCCGGATGAGAGGTGATCCACGGACCACCGCAAGCGATGTGTAAGCCACGCCAGGGGAACGGAATCTAAGTAGGTCCCGGTTTTCACCAGAGCCCCCCCAAAGGGGATGGTTTTTCTGCGGCGGGAGTCTACCAGGTCGCCCCCCCTGACGTGACTTGCTTGCGGTGGCAGCCGAGGATAGCACGGTGCGAATCGCAGGCAGGCCCCGTAGCGGGGGACGGGGCAGAAGGTCGGGGCAGGGGCACAGGTTCGGGTCTGGACAGGTCAAGGTAGGGCAGGCGGCAAAACGTTCAAGGAACGAAGCAAAAGGGGTACGGTAAACGGTAAATCGGGAACAAGGGTTTAGAACGCTTTCTCAAAAGGGCAACAAGGGCACAAAGATCCGGCAACGGCCCCAGGAAGGGGCGGCTTAAATAAGGGCAGGGGGACCCAATAGCCAATTACGGGTACACGGGCCCTTTAAAAAATCTCACATCCCGGCGCCGCGGCCTTAATGTCGGGGACGCGGCGGGGAGGCGAGACCACAACAGGGGCGCGGCCGGGTAAGTAGGGAGAGCCGGGCCGGCCGGATGAGCGCGCCCACCGCCCGTCATCGCGGGCGCGGTGCCACTCGTAACGGTTACCACGGGTGTGCCCCCCGCTATCCGGTGGGCGGGGGTCCCCGCGGGACCACCCGTGGACAGTACCCTCCCCTACGTCTCCCCCTCCTTCGGGTCCGAGGAACCCTCTGAATTAGTATCCCGTATCCAGAATATTTTTTCTGCTTCCCAGTGACCTTTTCCTTCGGGTCCCGAACCCTCTTCCCAAGTCAATGAAAAAAATCGCTTCCCCTCGACCGTCCTATAGACTTCATATCAAGAGAATCTCCTTTACCGTAAGACATCGGTGGGTGTCGTCCTCAGGATAGGAGGAGCAATACCCGAGATAAGCGATTAAAGGACGACCTTTTTTAGCAGGGAGACATGGAAGGAGTTCGGGACCCTCGAAGGTGGGGGGAAGGCGGAGCTTGTAATGCTACTGGGTTAATCTCTGAGCACCTCGAATGGACGCCAGGACCGGGGACGACCAGCGTTATAGCTGGGAACCTATAAACGTTATAGTAGCCGCCAACCACACCTTGTCTCCATGGAGAAAAAGTGCGGAGGTCTTCGCGCTTTTGTCGGCTTGACCTTGGTGCGGTGCGGAGCCTGGAGTAGCGAAAGGCGAGTCTGTTTTCCAGATAGCTGTCCAGGTCCTGGACCAGCTCTTCCACAGCAGGGACCTTCCGAGGCACAGAAAAGGGGGAGTGGTGGGCGGGGATGTCGCATCCAGTAGACAAAAAAGAAAGGGGAGCAGCACCACAGAATTCCGAGTCCAATAGAGTTTTATATAGAACTCGGATTGAAGCCCAGTGCAACAAGCTGAGACTCAATCATCTGGCAGTGCGGATACACAAGTGGGCGCAGGTAGCAACCTAGGGTCTGTTTTACCTCTTCTACTTCCATTGGACTGAGGGTGGTAGCCGATGAAAAAGTCGCAGTTTCATTTTGTAGTAGGTTAACAGAGGGAGCGCCAGAATCTGGAGACAAATTGCACTTCACGTCCGACACTATGTGGCCGAGGAGAACCCATGCAGTCCGAAAAATATGAAAGACAAAAGTAGACTGCAAGGGAGGAGCTGAGGTAAGCCCGGCAGAGGAATAAAAGTGGGACATCTTAGAAAATCGGTCAGTAACCACCCAGATCACTTGTTGCCAGCGGAAGGAGGTGAGATCCGTGATAAAATCCATGGCCACATGGGTCCAAGGACAGCTGGGTATAGGTAAGATCAGGAGCAGACCCTGCCGGGTATGATACGATGATTACTTTGTCCGGTCACAAGTAATCCGAGAGCCTCCACAAATTCACGACAGTCCAGGTCCCTAGGCTCGGCACCAGTAGAAATCGTAGATGAGAGGCAGGACCTCTGTACTACGGGTGTCCCGCCATATACGGGCAGCAAATGACCCCATGACAATATCTTCTTCCGAAGATCTGGACGGAACTGTATGGGTCTTGCCGTAGGAATGCGTTGTAGATCTACTGGTGCGGCAGAGTGTGTATTAGCCGTACTGGAGGATAGATAATGCCGTGGAGTAGACTCGTCTCCATACCACATCCGAAGACACGCGAGAGGTCGTACGGCCTTGACATTTCGTTCCGCCGGGCGAAAATGAATGAGAAGATTAAACCGGGAGAAAAAGAGAGACCAACGGGCCTGGCGTGGATTTAAGCGTTGGGCAGTCTGGAGATACAGGAGATTTTTTAATGGTCGGTTATAGATGCTGACAGGGTGACGAGCCCCCTCCAGAGATACCAGCCACTCTTCCAGATCCAGCTTGATGCCGAGCATATCCCGATCGCCGATAGAGTAGTTCCTTTCAGCCGAGGAAAAAACTTTTAGGAAAAGAACCCGCAAGTGAGGGTTTTGCCTTTGGGCCTTTCTGGAGAGTAATGGCCCCGGCCCCACCGAGGAGGCTGTCGCCTCAGAAAAAATGGTATTTTCATTATCTGGCCGAGAGAGCACTGGCTGCAGAGGCGAAGGCACATTTTAACTTAGAGAAGGCTTCCTCTGCCCGCTGTGGCCAGAGCTTAGATTTGCGTTCTCTTGGTTAAAGCTCACTATGGGGACACCAACGAGGAAAAAATGTGTGTATAAATTGCCTGTAATATTGGCGAACCCCGAATCTTTGTTTGGCTCGGAGACCCACGGGGCGGCGGCCCACTGTAGTACGGAAGACAACTTCGCGGGATCCATCATAGGCCCTTGTCAGAAAAGATTGTAGCCCGAGGAATGGTAGTGCTCTGCGATGAAACTGGCACTTCTCAAGTTGGCATAGATGGCGGTTGGCCCAATACGTCCTGAGGACCTGGCCACAGTGAACTTGTGTTGATTCAAGGTCGAAGAAAAAAACCAGAATGTCCGTCAAGATACACAACCAAGCATGGTACAGGAGGTCCCGGAAGATGTCATTGCGAATTCTTGGAAGACGGCCTGGCATTGCAGAGCCCCGAAGGGCAAATACCAAGGTAACTCGAATGCCCTTCGCGGGTGTTGAAGGCGGGTCCATCCATACGTCGCCCACACGTATCTCGTATGAGATTATTAGCCCCTCGCAGGTCGTTTAGTAAAGATCTTGGTCACCTCGTAGACGGTCAAAAAGTTCCGTGATCAAGGGCAGAGGGGGTAAGCGGTTCTTTATACACCGTAATCTTGTTGAGAGCATCAGATAGTCTATTTAATGACGTCAGACTACCGTCCTTCTTAGCCCACAAGAAGAACGCCGGCCCCAGCTTGGGAGGAGGACATGCGGATAAACCCCCTCTGGAGATTCACCTTGATATATTAAAACATAGCCCAAGTCTCAGGTACCGACAAGGGGTAAACCCGCACGGGCAGGAGACGATCCCGGGCAGAAGATCAATAGGACAGTCGTATGGGCGATGGGGCGGCAACGTCTCAATTCAGCTGCTTCTCAGGGGGAGAAGACGCTGCAAAGGCTTGGTATGGTTGCAGGAAGGCCCGTCAGAAGCTTAACGACCCCTAAAAAACAAAAAAAGCAATAAGAAAAACTCCCCGAAGAGGCGGTACGCACCGTGCGAAGGTGCCCACCAAACAGCGAGACTGACACTCCGAACCCCAACTTACGGACTTCGCCCGACTTGCCAATCGTGCACCGGGAGCTTGGCATTGCATCCACGGAAGACCCAGTAGAATGGTCGAGGAGGAACGGGGTAGTACATAGAACGCAAGTCACTCCTATGCACACCCCATACTTGAAGGACCAGGCTCATTTCGGAACTGAATTGATCCCTTGAGAATCCTCTCCACTGACCGGATGAGATGAGTAGGGGCTTCTTTCTTCCAGGCGGATCACAGGGAGGTTATGCTGGGGAATACCAGGGCAGCAGTCCAAGAAATTTCCGGCAGAGCCAAGTCCCAGGAAAGCATTAGCCTGAAACTGGGCTCGCAGGCCCATTGCCGAACGATCACTGGGCATAGTCAGGCCTAGGGAGAGGGCTGCACTCACCTAGGGACGCCTCTCCTAACTTATCCCTAGGTGCGCCCCGTTTCCCGACGCTGAGGGCGCACTCCAGTGGCAGGATCAGCGGAAATGGTCTGCACTGCCAACAGTACAGACACAAGAAATCACCACAACCGTCTTCTGTTTTAGAGCTCAGGAGTAGACAGTGGGCCCGATCCACCTCCATGGCCTCGTTCGGCGGCAGGTGGCGAGGGACCTGAGGCGGCCTTTGAAATACTGGGGCAGACTAGGAAGACGACGGTCTAGCTTGCTTCCCGTTCCTGCGGAGGTTTCCTCCTGCGTTCCGAAAACGGATGTCAAAGTCCGAGTGGCCAGTGAAGATAAGGTCACTCAAGGAATACGGGAGATTCCGGGCGGATAAGAGCATCCTTGACGCGCTGGAGAGGCCCTTCTATTGAAGGTGGCAGTCAACGCCGCTTCATTCCACGATAACTCGGAGGCCAAAGTGCGGAAAACGTACGGCAAAATCGCTACAGAGGAGTCCCCCTTGGCGATAGATTTAGCAAGGCGTTTCTCCGGCAGACGAAGCCGGGATGGCTCCTCGAAAACGCTCCTGAACTCGGTGAGGAAATGAAGCCAGTAGCTGTGACTGGATCGTCCCAGTCCCAGAGGGGGGTTGCCCAGCCAGGCCTTCCCCGGAGAGAAGGCTTAGTATGCACGAACGACCACCTTAGACCGTTTCTATAAGGAAATTGGTTGCCCAGCTACTCAATGTGCAGGGACATTGGGTGTGATAAAGCCCCTGCAGCCTTGGAGTCCCCATCGATACTTGGTCCGGCATAGATAGACGAAGCCGTGACCAGCGTTTGGAGCCAGAACAGGGGGAGCACGGGAGCCACGAGAGTCGGGTTGTTGCTGCTTGAGCGGCAGGAGCGCTGCATTACTGGCGGAGAGGATGGCCGAGTTGCTGGGCTTGGCTGATCGAAGCTGTTTGTGACTTGCTGAGCACAATGGCGTGAGGTCACCGTCAGACGGCAAGGCACCTAGGCGGAATCCATGGCGGATCTTACTGTCACGAACCCGGATGTTAGAGGTTGAGTTCCACTGGACCACCGCAAGCGATTGAGGTGTCAGCAACGCCAGGGACGGAATCTAAGATATCCCGTTTTTCCAACCAGAGCCCGCCGCAAAGATGGCGGGATGGACTTGCTGCGGCTGTAGTCTACCAGTGTCGTCCCCCCCTGACTGACTATGCTTGCGTTGGCGATCCGAGGTATAGCACGGTCAGAATCGGTCCAGGCAGGGCCTTTATCGGGGACAGGCAGAAGGTCAGGGCAGCGTCACAGGTTACGTGGATCGTGGACAGGCTCAAGGTCAGGCAGGCGGCAAGAAGGGCGTGGTCAAGAACGAAGCTAAAGGAACTGGTACACACCACGGTAAAGTCAGAAAAGGCTTAGACTGCTTTCTCTAAAGGCAACAATGGCACTAAAGATCCGCAACGGCCCATGAAGGGGCAGGCTTAATAATGGGTCAGTGACCGGGCAAATAGCCAATTAACGCGGTACACTGGCCCTTTAAATCTCACAGTGCCGGCGCGCGGCCTTAGATGTCGGGGACGCGCGCGGCCGGGAGGCTTAGACCCACAACATGAGCGCTGCCGGTAAGTAGATAGAGCCGGGCCGGCCGTGGGGGTGTAGTCGCGCCCACCGCCCGTCTTGCGTGCGGCTGGTGCCGCTCGTAATCGCTACGATGGGGGGGTGACCACGGGGAGCCCGAGATCCGGTGCGGGGTCGCGGGACCACCCGATGACAGCTTCTACTACTGCCTAGTAGAAGCCAGTAAATCTGCCCCTGAATTCAAACTGAAATCAAGAAAACAGCACTGAGGAATGAATCAATGTAGTGAGACAACCCCTTTAAATATAATCAGGTAGATTTAGTGTATAAAATCAATGAATTCATAAACTGTGATACAGAGTCAGCAGTAAATGCTATCAAATGTCAAACATGTAACCTTTTGTATATCGGCTGTACTAGCCGCAAATTAAAAAGACGTATATAGGAAAATGTTTTGCAGGCCAAAAATCCCAACTAAATGTTATTTAATGGTTGTCTGGGCACTCAAAAATTTTTTGGACAATTCAAACCTTTTCTTTTTTTGGCATAGAACGGGTCAGATTGGGTGTGAATTGAGGAGATTTGAAATAACTTTTATTACCTCAGGAAGCATATTGGATCTTTATATTGAACATCAGAACACCGTTAGGCTTAAATTACAAAAATGATTTACTATATCATTGTCAAATAAAAAATATATATATATATATATATATATATATATATATATATATATATATATAGTTGTTTGATAAGAAAGCTGCTTTGGTGATTATATAGATACATACAGAAATGCTATGGTTTAGTCTTGTGTGTTTTTTCTGACTAATTATTACAGATGAATCCAAATTAGAACATGTGATTACTTGTGGAAGGTATATTATAAGCATGTTTTATTGTGGCTGGAGGTATGCTATGAATAAGGGACATTTTGTACCCCGAAACGTGTCTGCCTTATTTAAAATAAAGGAACATACAGTATATGTTTGCAAAAGGAGCTGTAGAAAATTGACCCTCTAATAAGTAGATACATTGGCCACCCTCCAGAAGGTAGGTATATGGGGCCACACAGTAGGTAGGTACATAGGACCCCCCTTGTAGGTAGATAGATATGTATGGCTCCTTAAAGTATGTAGGTACATAGGGCCTCCTTTAGTAGGTAGATATATAGGGCCCCAACAGGTATGTATATAGAGCCCCCACAGTAGGTGGTAATGTAGGGCTTCCAGTAGGTAGATATATAGGGCCCCTTCTAGTAGGTAGGTATGTAGGGCCCCCTTGGTAGATATCTATATAGGGCCCCCTCTAGTAGGTATCTATATAGGGCCCCCTCTAGTAGGTAGCTATATAGGGCCCCCTCTAGTAAGAATTTATATAGGGCCCCCTCTAGTAGGTAGCTATATGGTGCCCCCAGTAGATAGGTACACAGGCCCCCACTATACAGGTAGGTGTATAGAGTCCCCCAGTAGATAGGTGGTAATGTAGAACCCCCAGTAGGTAGGTAGATAGGTATATAGGGTGCCCTCTAGTATTCACTTATATAGGGCCCCAGTAGTTAAGTAGGTACATAGCCCCCCCAGTCTGTAGGTAGATATATAAGGCCTTTTTCCAGTACATAGGTAGGTATACAGTCACACCTTTTAAAAATAAAAAAGATAATGCTCCCCTCTCCCTTGTTCCTCTCCCGAAACCTGCTCTTTAAATCCAGAGCGGTCATCACGGGCACCACTTCCGCCATCTACTAAGCCTAGCCAGGATCAGTATTTTTCGGGCTGTTTAGCCTCAGCCATTGCCTGCACCGTGCATGTGGCGGCTGCGATAGCTGCATCGCTGGGTCTATGGGTCAGCTGTGTGGCGAGTTAGCCTGCAGGCTCCCCTGGTTCAGAGGCCTGGTTGCAAATGTGACCACTGTGACCTCTGTAGATGCGCCACTGGTCCCAACTCCGGAAATCCCTCCCATCTTTAGAAAAGTGGCCTCTAACCTCTATCCCACATAAACCTGCCCACCACATTCAGGCAAGGCATGAACTAATGTAACATATTACCTGTTGCGGTATGCTGTTTCCAGACCCCCCAATTGTCAGTCCCTATTTTTTAACCAATTCCCTCTGTCCCTCTTTACTCCTTAAATTTTCCTCTTTTTTCACTTGATAAAGTTACATAACAAACTTATTATAGTGTCCCAAAAGCATTGCTCTGATTCCTAACTGTATATTAGGCTACAATGTATGTATTATTTCATAATTTGTTCCAGTTTATTAACCATTTGTACCAAAAAAAGTCTATATTCAGATAATTGTGTTCTAATTTGTAAATGAAAACCCACTGAAGTGTATAGATGTACATAAAATAATAATTCTTTCACTATCCAAAATGTTGGGACGTATGTTGTATCTGTAATTCTCATTTACTTGTATGGGAGACATTGAAAGAGCAAGATCGTGCAAGTGCAACTGTTTTCATAGTTGTTGCCTCAACTTTAACCCCTTATCGTCAATGGGCGTATAGGTATGGCCTATTTTTGGTAAGGAGCTATGGATGTGGGCTCACTCTCTGAATCTGCTCCATTGTAGGCGGGTGCTGGCTGTTAAATACAGTTGACACCCACCGCTAACAGCAGGGATCGTAGAGGGCTTTGATCCCTGCTGTTTATCCATTTAGACACTTCGGCATCTAATAAAAATAAAA
This sequence comes from Phyllomedusa bahiana, assembly GCA_025379985.1. Taxonomy (NCBI): domain Eukaryota; kingdom Metazoa; phylum Chordata; class Amphibia; order Anura; family Hylidae; genus Phyllomedusa; species Phyllomedusa bahiana. The sequence goes on from JAODAL010038247.1 coordinate 8,686, forward strand.
TACAAAATATTAAGAGTTCAAATCAACCCCCTTTCTGCCATTTTACAATAAAACAGTCACACATAATTGGCATCCTATCTATTAAAATATAACATCATTTATCCCATACGCTATATACAGTAGAAGGAAAAAAAATTCCAAACGCAAAAAGTGTGAGTTTTTTGGTCATTTTTCTTCTCCAGGAAAATACGAATAGCAATTGATCAAAATGTTGCAATTATCCCAAAATGGTACCATGAAAAAGTGCACTTCAACCTGTAGAAAGAGAGCTCTCACTCAGGTCCATAGAAGCAAAAAAGTTATTGGTCGCTGAAAATGGATAAAAACAAACCAGAAAAAAAAAATAAATAAATTCATATCCACAACAAAATCTGCAACAATACGTTTCATTACGGATTTTGTCTGAAAATCTGCAACAAATCTGCCAGGTAACTTGCTGAGGCTTGATCCCGCTACATAGGTGGCAGGTTCTGGCTTCTAATTACAGCTGACACCGGCCGGTAACTGCACGGGATGGAGCTGGCTCCGTTCTGTGCTATGTAACCCTTTAGACGCCACGGCAAACACAGCTGCGGCGTCTGAATGAAAGAGAATCGGTGCCACACACCTTTCCTCACTGTTAGGCCTCGTTCACACGGCTTATTTGGGCACGGATTGGCGCCGTACTCCCTCCGGATTTGTGCTGCAGTACGCGAAATCCGTCCCTGTAAATTACGGTAATACCACTGCTCTCATAGAGAACAGTGGATTCCGTCGCTCCTCCCCGCTCGGCGAATCCACCGGGTGGAGAGAAACTGACATGCACATTATTTATGCTGCGGACGCGCCGTAAACAATGCATTATCTATGGGGCCGGGAGCGGCGCCCCCGCCGCGCTCCGGCCCCGCCCCCGTCCCGCCCCTTATTCACGGGGGATTTGTGAGCTCATAAAGGCTCACAAATCCGTCGGGAATAAGCCGTGTGAACACGGCCTTACCGGGACCTCTGTGGCGAAATCATTGTGAATGCTTGTAAAGGCTCACTAATACATGTAAGAGCACTAGAGGACATCTATGAGGAGAACGCGAGGAATAGATGTGTCCAACTAACAGCTATCTAATTCATGTTCCATTGTTAGGTGGTCATATGCTTGAGTGGCACTCTCCATTCTCTTCTATTGGAGTTTTGAATACCATCGAGAGAGGAGCTACCCTTCTGTTTTCTGTAGCTGACAATGAGCAACCCAGAAATTAAGTAATTGGAATACATCTTTAAAGAGAACCTGTCACATAGTTTATGCCCCCCCTTGCTGAGGGCAGCACAATCTAGTGTCAGACCTGCTGTTTCCAGCGCTGTGTCCCTTATTCTGTAAGATGCTGGAGTTGTAGTGTATTTAGTGCTCAAAACTGCAGTTTTCAGACAGAAAAAAGTCAGTTTAATTCACGATCCTGAAGCTAGCTCCACCTACCTGAGGCCTCAACTGATTACCTATTACTTTGAATAGGCAGAAACATGAGAATAACTGCCAAATGGGCGGGGCTAGCCTTTGGTGGGCGGATCGTAAATTAAACTGACTTTTTTCATGACTCTTTTCTGGCTGAATACTGCAGATTTGAGCACTAGATACTCGAAACTCCAGCATCTTCCAGAATAAGGGACACAGCGCTGGAAACTGCATGTCTGCCACTAGCTTGTACTGTCCTCAGCAAGGGGGGCATAACCTGTGAGACAGGTTCCCTTTAAGAGAAACCTATCACTCCATTTGGAGGCACTGAACTATTGGCATGCCACTATGCAACTGGGGTTTAATGACTCATGACTCTGATCTTGAGTTTTATGACATTTCCTATAGTAGAGATGAGTCCAGGACTCCTCTCTATAAGCTCTGGGTGTATGCACATTGTGGCAATAAAGCAAAGGACAAGAAGCTGCCATATACCTGCACACAGAACTGCTGGAGACAAGTCCCAGACTCACCTTTACCTGAAATAAAACTTAAAGGGGTTGTCTCACTACATTGATTAATCCTGTTTTCTTGGTTTCATTTTGAATTCAGGGAGCTGTTTACTGACTTCTACTAATTTATGTAGAAATTGTCTTTGGCACTCTATCAGGCAAAAAGCGGGTGCAAACCAAAAAGTAAATAATAGTCCTTTATATAAAAAAGGTTGCACACCAATATTTAAATTTTTCATTTCAAAAAAACTTTATTAAGTGACATAATAATCATCCGGCTTCATAAAATACAGGATCAGAATATTTCCATCTTTTATATAGTTAGATTCATATATTTTATAAGTTTTTGTCCCTAGACGGACCTTTCTCAACCGAAGCCGGCTCCATTTGCGCTTTAGAACAACATGTCGCAGGTATTATAAAAAAACAAAGAATTGAATAAGAGATCTAAAACTTGGGAAAGATTCGGTTGAGAAAGGTCCATCTAGGGACCGAAACGTACAAAATATATGAATCTAACTATATAAAAGATGGAAATATTTTGATCTTGTATTTTATGAAGCCAGATGATTATTATGTCACTTAATAAAGTTATTTTGAAATGAAAAATTGAAATATTGGTGTGCAACCTTTTTTATATAAAGGACTATTACTGACCTACTAGGCTGCAGTAGACGCCAGATCTGTAGCTATAGCAACCAGTGCTGGCAGCCTACCAGAAGAGATCAAACAGGTCTGTAGCTATAGCGACCTGAGGAGCTGATGCAGCTCATACAAGAGGGGATATCTAGGAATAGGTAGGACACTGGCAATTGATATATATTGCAAAATGACTTGGTTTTTACAAGATCTTTAACATAAAAAGCAGCAATCCTTGCAGTGAGACAACCCCTTCAAGAACAAAGGAATGGGCAGATTTCATATAGGTAAGTTAGAGGTGCTAAACAGCAGGTGCATAGTGACTTGCCGGTTGTTTAGTGGCCCTAGATTACTTTTCAGGCTTGGATGCTTCATGTACATTAATATATATATATATATATATAATATAAATATATATATATATATATATATAGATATATTATCTTCCATCTAAATATTTAGGGTGCTATGTATGTACAGGGCAGCGCCAGTATCCTGGGGTCCTTTGAGTCCAAAAACTGTTCTCTAGATGTAGGAGCAGGCACACTCCAAAATTAGGCGCATTATGATGCGCTCGCGGCGTGGGGGTGTTCTTGGGGTGTTGCACCACAGCCGTATGATTCTACAGATTTATGATTAGAGGACGGCAAAACTGGGCGCATTACGCTGGAAACAGGGAGAGCAAGTTTTCAAGAGGTCTACCGGAGCCTGAGTTTGGAACTAGAAAGCGCCAAATCTATGACCGGCAGTAGAACAGGTTCATACATTCTGCCGCATTCTACACGGCCTAAAGCTATTTAGAACTGGCCTCTATGCGCCTAGATCGTACATGTCGCCCTTTATGCCTTCAGTATACAGTACGGTTGTACTGTAATTTTACTGTTCCACTATATAAACCACAAAAAAAATGCCACTTTATCTGGGGTGAAAAATTCTTTCTCATAATGGGCTGTGGTGAGTGGGATAAATTTTGGTCTTTAGGACATACCATTAATCGCAAAGGATTTTCAGTAACTCAAGTTTTAAAAAGTGTATGTGTTTTTTCTCTTTGCCTCACAAGGATTTACGGAGAAACAAAAATTCTTACTAAACTTGAAAATCAACTATATGTTCTGCTCCATGAACTGACAGTGATATAGCTTAAGATAATAGAACGACAGGTCATAAACTGAGCACTCGGCGCTGTAAAGGGAAGAGAAATTGGTGTCATATTTGTCAGTGTCAATGGACTTTAGCACAAATTATAATGGAATGAAGATTATAAAGAGGAAGGCATTTTACAGAAGATATAGCAACAATTCATTCCAATAGAGAGGGGGGGCAATTCATTTTCCCATGCGACCACATGAGAAAATGGAATGGTTTTAGAGGGCGAGACTAATATATTTAACTCAGTTCTACCCAATACCTATATTCTATAGACCATGGAGTAGATTGCTAAGCTCTTATCAATAGACTTGAGGCCTTAACAAACGGCTTAACGACTGTTAGCGAGTTCCCAACACAGTAAATTATATGTCCCCCAGTGTAGGTAATAAGGTGCCCCAGTAAGTTATATGTCCCCGGTATAGATAATAGGGTACCCCAGTCAGTTACCAGTGCATCTCAAAAAATGAGAATATCATTGAAAATTAAAGGGGTTCTCTAGGACTATCTTTGTATTTGTTATAGGGATCACAAATGTAGTATGTTAATACTGTAATTCATACTGTAATGAGTCTGTACAATATATGGGTTTCTCTATTTGACTTAAATTATTGATATCAATTATCTTTTCAGTGATATTGTAATTCTTTGAGATGCACTAGTATATGTCCGCCAGTAGGTACATAGGCAGGTTATAGGTCCACCAGTGGGTATATAGTCAGGTTATAGGTCCCCCTGTGGGTATATAGGTAGGTTATAGGTCCCCTAGTAGGGATATAGCAAGGTTATAGGTCCACCAGTAGGTATATAGGTAGATCATAGGTCCCCCGGGAGGTATATAGCAAGGTTATAGGTCCCTCAGTAAGTATATAGGTAGGATATATGTGCCCCAGCAGGTATATAGATCCCCCAGTGGGTATATAGGCAGGTTATATGTCCCCCAGCAGGTATATATGTAGCTTATATGTCCCCCAGTAGGTATATAGGCAGATTGTAGGTCCCCCAGCAGGTAAATAGGTAAGTTATAGGTCCCCCAGCTGGGATATAGGTAGGTTATAGGTCCCCAGTAGGTATATAGGTAGGTTATAGGTCCTCCAGTAGGTATATAGGCAGGTTATATGTCCCCCAGTAGGTATATAGGCAGGTTATAGGTCCCCTGGTAGCTATATAGGCAGGTTATATGTCCCCCAGCAGGTATATAAGTGCCCCAGTGGGTATATAGGCAGGTTATATGTCCCACAGCAGGGACCTAGGTCCCCCAGTAGGTATATAGGCAGGCTATATGTCCCTCAGCAGATATATAAGTCCCTCAATTGGTATATAGTCAGGTTATATGTCCCCCAGCAGGTAAATAGGTCCCTCAATAGGTATATAGGCAGGTTATATGTTCCCCAGCAGGTATATAAGTCCCCCAGTAGGTATAAAGGCAGGTTATATGCCCCCCAGCAGGTATATAAGTTCCCCAATAGGTTTATATGCAGGTTATATGTCCCACAGCAGATATATAGGTCCTCCAGTAGGTATAGAGGCAGGTTATATGTATCACAGCAGGTAGAAAGGGCTACTTAAAAATAAAAAACTAACAGCACTCACCGGTTCCCCGCTCCCGGAGGTTCCCGCTGTTCACTGCCTTCTTCCTGTACAGGCGGCATGACGTCATCACGCTGCCTGTGCAGTGTACTCCGGTGAGCTGCAAGCCTGCAGAGACTTCCGGTTCCGGCGCCATCATGGACTAAGCCACGAGGACGAGCTCCGGGAGAACGGGATCGCAACCGACAGATTACACCCGCCAAAATCACCCACAAACGGGTGCCACCACTCCCTCTCCCTCCGGTGACTGTAAAAAGCTGCCAATCGGGGTGCTGCGCTGATAGGAGAGGAAGCACGGGGCGCGTGACTCCCGCGGCACCCTGAAGTGAACGCCGCCATTGCTGCAGCAGGAACCGCGTGATCCCTCCACTTAAAAGACCGGAGGTCTGGACGCGATAGCGGCAAGCAGGAAAGAGACAGCGTGAGCAACGGGACACCGGCAGCGTATGTCAAAACTCCCTGACCAGAACGCAGGGTGGACGGCTTGAGGTGAGATCCCGCTGCTGAGGCGGTAGATGCTGCAGGAAGAGCGGAGGAGGCGGCAGCAGTAAATGCATAGACCCCTGGCATTATAGATACCACCTCTCTACGGAAGCACACATAAAAGGTGTTGTGGTATACCGGTGTGAGAGCAGCAATTATAGAACATAGACGTTCCCAGCACTGCAGAGACACAGGCAAAGCTCCATAGCAAAAGACAGGAACATTAGCAGGAGCCTTACCTGTACTATTGCTTGAAATCACGGCTCTTAAAGAGGCTCCCATGGATGCTGCTGCCCCATAGCAAGACCTGGAAAATACAATTAGGACACTACAACCTAGATTGCTAGATGCAGCACTGTGGGATTTAATTTCAAGATATCTGACCATCTGCTGTTAACTAGGCAGCCATTATCTATTATACTGAACCCTGCTAGAACAAAGTAGATCAGGTGTACCTATAAAAGATAATACAGGACAGAGATTTCAGGACTTTCAAACTCCCATACTAAGCTCCGGATTATCTCTCAAACACAGTACAATAGTGCTGGCAATATCACAAATTCATCCATAATAACGCAAGCTGCAAATTCCTGATTAGAGGGAATAAAAATTGTATACTTTGTATGGAAAAATTTCTACACAAAATGGGCCGCAATAAAAATACCGCAGCAAAGCAACAAGAAAATAATCCTGAGATTCAATCCACACCCCCTTTGAGTGCTAGGCGTTCTGACAACATGGATGACACGCTTCCGTTAAATGACTGGCAATCTTCCCCATCTCCAGAAAGAGAGCTTACTCAGCCCAACCTGACATCAAGAACAGCACAGGAACCTCAGGGACTACTTCCTGCTGACTTTAAAGCCATGGCAACAGAAGTAGCACGGCAGATCTCGCCTGAGATGCAGACTTCTCTTGCGGCCACAGTATCGAAAATGTTTGCTCAGGTCCAAGTGGACATTAAAGTTCATACTGAACATTTAAACTCACATGACATACAGATTCGAGATTTGCAAAGCACAGCAATGAAAACTAAAGTCACACTTCTGTCAGTCCTGCAGGAAAACAAACGCCTTACCGAAAAGATAGAAGATCTAGAAAATAGATCCAGACGCAGCAATTTACGAATTCTAGGCATTCCTGAGACAATACCTGCAAGAGACCTTGCTGTACTATGTGAAAAAGAACTACCAGAGGCGCTGGGCCTTGATAACATCTGCAAAGTGGAAAGGGCACACCGTCTTGGTTCAGACCTTAGAGGCGACTCGCAAGTTTCTTCAACTTCCTCCTTACCTCCAGCTCTGAGGCACAGGCCCCATCAAATAATTGTGAAATATTTAGATTTCACAGACAAGGTTAAAATCCTGCGAGCTTTCAAGCGACTCAGATCAGATTTGATCTTCAAAGGGAAGAAAATATTAATCTTCGAAGATTTTTCCGCTGAGGTGGTCCGAAAACGAATAGCCTTCTCGTCTCTATGCTCTGAACTTTTCCACAAACAAATACGCTTTGCTCTCCTCTACCCGGCTATTCTTCGGATATTCCATAAAAATGGGAACAACTCCACGTTTCATTCACCAGCAGATGCACAGAAATTCTTAGAGGAATCTTGTGGGTCGCGTTCCAGATCTCCTTCGCCCTCGACACCTAGAATCTCGCCCTCCTCTACGGCAGCTGCATTTGCGAGGAAAGAAAAGGACAATAGAAGACGTGCTTCAACAGAGTCCCCACGGCCTGACCGTCCGAATGACAACAGGAGAGGGCAGGCCTTCGGATTTGACACCTGAAAAGTATCTAGGGTAGCAGAGTTACAAGCTGCAGGGACAGTAATGTATTTGATGGCGCACTAAGCCGTTATCATAGCTCCCGTTTCTCTAAGGAGTTTGTTTGAACTATATGTTTCAATTATTGTCGGTACACCACATTCTGTACCATGATGGAAAAAAGTGAGGTCACTTTGCAAAAACCCCAACAGGATACAGGTTGTTATTCTTCTCCTGTGGGGTGCAGTTGGTTTATATTATATAGCCTTAAATGGCTCTATTTCGGTTCTAAGATAACAGTTTTTCTATTATCCACCTTCCACCAGAGGGTATTTTTTAACACATTGAATGTTTTCCAACATGAAAATCGTGTCTTGGAACGTTAAGGGCCGCCGCACTCCAGAGAAGAGAAGGATGGTTACACGTCACCTAAAACGCCTGGGGTTAGATGTTGCCTTTCTGCAGGAGACGCATCTGTCAGTAGAAGACCTTAACCGCATGCGCTTTTTGTGGCCAGGTCTGGTATATGGGTCTCCTGCGGTGGGCAGTAAGGCGGGCGTTATTACACTACTTCATAAAAATTTTAAAGGGCAAGTAGTGCAACAAGAGCATGATTTAGAAGGTAGATGGCTAGTACTTAAAACAGTCGTTGATGAGGATAATTTTTCATTATATAACATATACGGCCCCGATTCCTTCTTTAAACACCTGGAATCAAAGGTCATCCAGGATCCTTCCAATTATAAAATTCTAGGAGGAGATTTTAACTCGGTCATCTCCCCTCTGGAAGATAGACAGAGAGAGAGCAGTTTGAATATTAATACATGTACCAGATAAACATGTTTGGCAAAGTTTGCAGAAAATTTAAACCTGAAAGATCCATGGCGTATCCTACACCCTGATGAAAGAGAATTTTCTCACTTCTCTCATCCCCATAACAGCTGGTCGAGGATTGACTACGTATTTGTGTCTGAATCTCTCCTTCAAAGAGTGAAAGGGGCAGAGGTAGGAGACGTGGTAATTTCTGACCATGCTCCGGCCCTACTTACCCTTTTTGATCATTTTCCCCGTGGAGCCGACTACATCTGGCGTTTTCCGTCATTCTTGGCACAAGATGAGGAATTCCAGAAAATATTGCAAGGATGGTGGCTTGAATTTTAATCGGATAACGCAGCACACGAACACTCTCCGCAGTTGTTTTGGGATACAGCGAAGGCGGTTCTCCGGGGAAAACTGATCACTCATATGTCCAGATTAAAAAAAACAAACATCAGAACAAATAAATATATTGAGAGACAAGTTACGGCGGGCGTATACCGAGTTTATCTCTAACCCCTCCATGACCAACAAAGGGGAGTGGAAGGCAGCTAAACAAACATACGACTCTTGGTTGGAACGTAGGGAGCGATTAAAACGTACCCAAGCTGAAGCCAGAGTCTTCCGCTTCGGGAGCAAACCGGGGAGCTTGTTAGCAAGGTTTGTGAAAGGCCCACGACATAAAGCCCCTATATTGGCACTACGTGACTCTAAGGGTTCGCTTCAAAGTAAAGGAGAGGAAATAACGGAAATTTTAAGATCCTTTTATTCCCAACTTTATTCCGCCGAACAGCTAGACGATAGGGCCTCTGCGGATTGGCTTGGGAAACTAAATATGCCACACTTGTCGGTAGATGAATTATCCCTGTTAAACCAGCCCATCACTATCCAGGAACTAACAGCAGCCATTACTAAGCTAAAAAATAATAAGTCACCTGGTCCGGATGGCTATACCAGAGAATTCTTTAAAATACTATCTGCCCAAGTAATGCCTACACTTACAAATATGTTTAACTCACATCTACAAGGAGAAAAAATTCCAACATCTACAAATACAGCCCATATTACAGTCTTACCAAAACAGGGAGGGATCGCACGCTGCCGGCCTCTTATCGCCCCATCTCCTTAATTAACGTTGACCTGAAGCTTTTGGGAAAGATTATGGCAGACAGATTAGCCTCCATCCTCCCTAGACTTATAGGACAACACCAGGTGGGATTCGTTCAAGGGCAATCGGTGGTCGCCAACATAAGAAAAGTTCTATTAGCCCTAGATGAGATCAAAAAACATCCCGAAAAACATAAATCATCAGCACTATAGATACAGAGAAGGCCTTTGATAGTGTGGATTGGGGGTGGTTAAACCTGGTACTAGACAGAATAGGCCTTGAAGGTTCATTCCAGATATTCTTAGATTCCTTATATAGTAATCCAGAAGCAAAAATAAGCATTCCAGGATTTTTATCTAAATCCTTTCCTTTGAGAAGAGGGACCAGACAGGGATGCCCTCTATCGCCCCTTCTTTTTGACCTAGCAGTGGAACCATTAGCTCGCTTCCTACTGCATCAGATACATTCAAAGGCATTAAAATGAAACGTCACAAACTTAAGCTAGCCATGTTCGCGGATGACGTCATATTCTTTATGGAAAATCCAGAAAGGGATCTCCCCGCCCTGCTTAGACAATTGCATAAATTCAGATTACATTCAGGTTTTAAGATCAATGTTGCTAAATCTGAAATACTTGGCATCTCTTCCAGACCCTTATCCCTGCCCCTACAGCATATGTATCCGTCGGTAAAAATTGCAAAATCTTCCATAAAGTATCTAGATATTCTAATTGGCAGAACGCCCGAATCACTATACCACTTAAACTACCCTCCCCTGATACAGAAACTGACAAAGGAACTTGATAAATGGTCAAAGCTGCCCCTTTCCCTCATGGCCCGATGTCATACGGATGATGAGTTTCTCAAAGCTTCTATATCCACTTCAGACCAGTCCCCTGCTCCTGAAACATAGAGATGTGCGTAGTATCCATTCGGGATTTACAAATTTTATATGGGCTAATAAAAAGCCTAGAATAGCATTATCCAAATTAATGCTCCCGAAATCAAGAGGCGGAATTAACCTCCCTGACGTCAGAAAATATAATCTTGCCTGCTTGATGAGACACTGTATCGATTGGATAAAACACACCTCTATCCACTCGAATTTTGACCTAGAAACTCTATATGCATATCCTTGGAACCTAACAGCCCTTCTGCACACAAAAACTCCACATTTACCGCATCATGTTAAAACAGCCATTTTATTTAAAGATACTATTGCTACATGGAAAGCATGCCGGAAAATATTTCGGCTACCAGCTATTCTAAGCAAATATATGCCCTTAGAAGGTATACCAGAAATCAAACAACCTCCAGACTATCGACATCTAAATCTGTGGAAGGAAAGGGGTATACTTAGCGTCCAAGATATTTATGATCATACCTCACAAAAATATCTTTCCTTCTCCAAGTTGAAGGAACTTAAGGACCTACCTGATTCCCACTTTATTACTTATTGTCAAATTTCAAGTTTCTTTAAATCTAGAATAATAAACATGACACGAGAATTCCGTCCGAATCCCTTCGATGTAATCGGCCCAAATTCTAGCAGACACTCTCTTTCATCCATTTACTCTGCCTTGAGAAGCCCCATCGTAGATGACTGGGATGATAGGCTCTTTTCCAGCTGGAGCAAGGAGTTTCCAGATGGAGAGATTTCGAGTAACATACTAGCAGGGTGGAGAGGGGTCTGTAAAGCGGTCATCAACGAGAGGTGGCAAGAGACTCATTTTCGCTTTATACATAGAGCAATTTATGGATTCAATGTCCCCTCTAGGGGCTCTGCTCCAGATAGACAAATAGCATGCCCTAAGTGCCACCAACACAAAACAGATATGTTACATGGCATGTGGAACTGCGATAAATCCCAAATTTTTGGGAGATCGATCACAGACGAAATAAAAAACAAATGGAAGATAGACCTCCCCTTTCAACCAAATTCATTACTGTTCCATGATTTGTCTAATAGACCTCAACACCAAAATTTGCTACATATACTTCTATTAGCAGCAAAGCGAAGTTTGTTAAATGTATGGCTCCAAACAGAACCGCCGGATATTGGGTCAGTGTTATCCCTAGTGAAACACTATCTATATATGGAAAAAATAGATGCAGAGCTAGCTAAGGATTCAAAAACAGAATTTTTTTTTTTAAATGGCATCTTTTTATAGAGCATTTCATGTCACCTAGAGAAATAGAGACCCTGGTAAGCCCGTTTAGGCACACTAGATGGTATTATGAGAAAGCACTTACTGGTACACTGGGGATTTATGCGGAGAGATAAAGTGGTGTAGCTGACGCCTTCTTTTTAATACTGTGTAGAGAGGAAAATGCAAGGCCCTAATAGAGATTGATGTTTCAAACTGCGCACAAAAGTAATAGTTGCATTATTCATCTGGTGGAAATTGTTTTGTTCTTTGTTCTGTGTTATTGTTTGATTTCTGTAATCCACTTGTTGGAAGGTCTTGGGTAATTAATACAAAAAAATGAAGCAATACAATATATTACTTCTATAGCTACTTTATTAAGAAAAATAGAAGAAGTCGTTCATCTTTTGACAATTGATGTAGTTGTTGTGATTATAAACTGCAAATAGGACTTTCCAGCTTATATATTAACTCAACATTCTCAACAGCTATTCATTGCATACGGATGATATCTGATCAGTATTGTGATGTCAGTTTTTCCTCTGTTTTGTTATACCTATGTTCTGATAGACTTCAATAAACACACATTTAAAAAAAAAAAAAAAAAAAAGCCTGCAGAGCGGACAGTCTGCAACTGTATGTGCGTCCAGGGGGTGTAGATACAGTTAGTCCCTGGCACCGCCGCCCTCGCCGATCGCCAAGTTCCCAAGTCAATAGCTCGGCGACTGGTATCAACTACTGAGTTGCGTGCAATGTCGGGAAATCTCACGCGGGACGGTCAGAGCTAGTTAGAGGGCCGGATGTAGCCTGCAGGCCGTACAATGCCCAGGTCTGCTACAGAGATTAAACTTGCTGATGGTGGTTTTAGTCCTTCTACAGGGTATAAAGCATTTGTCTGTGATTTTAGGTAATTTTGCAAAGAGCAAAAAAATATGATGAAAATGAAAAAAAAAATGAAAAGGAGAACCATTACTAACCCCTTTGTTTCTCTTTCATACCTGTAGTCCTCAACGGTCCTGTAGCAATGAATTCACATATAGTACCAGGGCTGCCGTCAGAAATTTTGGGGCCCTCTACAGCTAAAACACCTGGGCCCCCATCAACCCCGCTTAACCCCGCCCCTGTTAACCCCGCCCCTGTCAACTCCACCCCCTGTCACCACCATCGCTCCGCCACCTAACAACCTTCTGGGGGCCCCACAACCTACAGGGACCTTATGGGGGCCCCACAAACTACCGGGGCCTTATGGGGCCCCATAATCGACAGGGGCCTTATGGGGGCCCCCACAGGACTGGCAAGTGGCCCGGCGCTACTGGCCACTTGAAATAGATCACTATGGCGCACAGCGCGACTTGCAGAGTGGGCCTCTTCCCCTCAGTAGCGCCGGGGACCCCACCACTCCGTCTCAGTTGCCACTGGGCCACTTCCCAGTCCTGTGGGGGGCCCCTATAAGGCCCCTGTATATTGTGGGGCACCCATAAGGCCCCTGTAGTTTGTGGGGGCCTCATAACATCCAGGGGCCTTGAATGGGGCCCCCACAACCTTCAGGGGGCCCACAAAAATTTCTGGGCTTGAATGGGCACCCACCCACAACTACAGGGCCTTATGGGAGCCCTACAAACTACAGGGGCCTTATGGGGGCCCCACAGGATTGCTAAGTGGCCCGGCCAGCAGGGGCCGGCGCAATAAGGTGGAGAGGAGGGGTCCAGCGCTTTGAGGGGAAGGGGCCCGGCGCTGCGGTCACGCTGCGCCCCATCTTACATTTAACTGTAAATTTTAACACTTCATAGCGCAGCAGCTCCTGACTGGGGGGGCCCTCCTCCTTCCTTGGCGTGGGCGGGAAGTGCGGTCTTTAAAATCAGTGAGGCCGCCCCCGGCCAGAGGAAGGAGGAGGGGCCGCCGTCAGGAGCTGCTGCGCTATGAAGTAGTTAGTTTCAGTTAAATGATAGAGATGGTGCGCAGCGGGGACCCGCAGGGGGCCCCTCCCTCATTAGCGCTGGACCACTCCTTCCCCCTTTTGTTGCGCCGGGCCCTGCAGCACCGGGCCCAATTGGGGGATATATAATGGTAGGGAGATAGGCCTGCGCCTCTTTTCTCTACCATTTTTTAATGAAGAAGGGGAGGGTTTACCTGCGACGGCGGCGGGCCCCCCTGCTTCAAATTCTGGCCGGGCCCGGTACGGGAGTACTGGTTGTACCCCCCTATCGGCGGCCCTGTATAGTACTATAAATAGGCATGTGTAGAAAAAAAAGCTGCAGAGTACATATACTTCCAAAAATAAAGTGTTAATATGTTATTTTTATCAATTAACAAAATGCAAAGTGAATGAACGAAAGACATTTCAAAAGAGGAAATCAATGGAGGATCTCAAGTACAACAAAATACAGGCAAAACACTGAGTGGCTTCTCCAGTCTCCTCCCTGGTAGACAAAGGCTTGGTGACAAAAGGTCTGGGCTAAATTGTCCCTCTTTCTATAAGAAGGCGGGGTTTCTGCTGAATCACTGGTGTCCGAGGGTCTGTGGGTCAGTCATCTGGCTGGTTTCCTGGTCAAATGGCTGGTGACCCAGGATCTATGGTTGGTATTTCAGGTTTTTTGGGTTACAAGGCTTTTGGCGGGCCCCCTTTGAAACCCCTGGTCTCGTCTTCAGCCCCCTGGGAACTCTGAATCTACCCTTTTATACATTTTTGTAGAGGATATGAGTCTTCTAAGGGGGAGAGGTGGAGTGAAGAAGCAAAACCCTTAAAACCTTATTACAATTTCAGTCTTAAAATTTGTATAGGTTCATTCTCCCTAGGGGGAAAAAAATAAACATTTTTCCCGGGACGGTACAAAGGTCACTGTCTGAGATTTGGCCTCCAAAATTCATTTGTGCATCTTCTAGCAAAGTGGAAGGTTACCAACTTCTTTGTCCATAGGTAGCAAGTTCGGTCTTTTGTATTAGGGCTATGTGAAACCCTTTTTCCCCGGGAGTGATGGGGGACTAAAAAAAACATAAAAAAACACAATAAAGGAGTTTAACATTAACGACAGAAAGGGGTACAAAACATTTAAAAACCCCCAGGCATCAGGGGGGAAGTGTTGATAGTTTTGATAGTAGAAGGGGGTGAAATCACAGCCAAAGACCCGTTCTGGGGCATTAAAAATCCATCTATGGGACTGCTCCCTTGCTCTCTGCCTAAAGAGGAAGGAAAATATGGTCATAACAAGAGAAATCAGTGTGCACTCAGAGCAGAAAATCCTTTTTATTCTGATAGGGTAAAATCAAAAGAACAATGTATTTAGAAAAAGTCTTCAATTACTGTTCCCTACAAGTTGAAAGTTAATCTTTGTAGTGAGAAAACCCCTTTAATGATATTGGCTGTACGTTTAGGGACATTGTTCTGCTGTCAAATAAATTTGGAGACGATCAGACCCTTATCTAATGGTAGGTGTCTTGGTGTATTGGTATTTTTGCTGTATTTTTTCAATACCTGCCTAAAATTTTTCAACAGTATTATACATCACTAGACAATCACTAGCCCAGTGGTGATACATCTTTGTACAGCATAAAACTGCTGAAGCCCCTGAAGAGCTGTAGGGGTCACATGAGTTATATACGTGATGCTGTCAGGGCAGTCTTAACAGAATTATGGGCCCCTGGGCATAGCAATGCAGTGGGGCCCTGCCCAAATACATGACATCACACCATGCCTCTAACCATGCTGTAAAAATGCCATTACATGATGTCATGCCCCTTACCACCCCCAAACACAACCATATCATCATGCCACCTATATCGGAACAACCCACTGATGCCTTATGGGCAGCCTACAAGACTAATTGGCATGCCAGGGAGCTGATGGCTTCCTGCTCCACCATGGATTATAACTGTTTTCACATCCTGAGAACACACAAACAGTTAATAAAGCAGTTCTGAACTAGGTATCCAGGGCAATGTTTTTGATTTATGGGACATACAGTGGGGAAATTAAGTATTTGACACTCTGGCAATTTTGCAAGTTTTCTCACCTACAAAGAATGGAGAGCTCTGTTATTTTTATCATAGATGCACTTTATCTTTGAGAGACATAATTAGTGTTGAGCGATTATTATCGACAAAGTTGAAATCGGCACGGTATTTACGTTGATCGGATTTTTTAGATCACGCGAAAATTTAGGTTAAAATCTGTGCATAATCTATTAATATCGCGCCATTTCGGCGCTTCCTTGTCATTTTGGCGGTCAGCAAATCAGCTTACAGAATAGAGCAGGGTGAGATGTGTGTGCGACGTCATGACTGGGATGTGTATGGTTGCGATTGGCTGGAAAAATCACATGACCTCGTTTTACATAGAACAGCCCTTCCTTTTCATGATCAGTGTGTGTCAGTATCTCAAAGCAGTAGGACGTGCGCTCTGCCTGTGTCCAAACAGCTCAGCCAACAGCTCAGCGAAATTATTCTATTTGTTCACAGAGACAGCTCTACTTTTAGCTGTGATCCTTAGAACTTAGTTAGATCAGAGATTTGCAGATTTTAGGTAGTTAGGCTGAGAATTTTAAAGGAGCATCTACCGCTGTAAAGTCATGGGGACGAGCGGGGGGGGGGGGGTTCCCTTGGGCAAACACAGACAAGCTCTTTAAAGAATACTGGATATTGTATTGCAGACATTGCATTGCAATAGCTTTATTATTAACAGTTTACTGTTGAAATATTACTTGGATATTGGGCAGCCTGAACTTAATTAGGATACAGATCTTTTCTAGTAACTGCAGGTCTATTTGTTAGGTGCAAAACTCCACTTTTATATCAGTATACATTTCAGATAGGTGTTCTTTTTCAATTTTGCCAGTCCAGCTTTGTTGATATAGCCACCTTGCAGTTGAAATTTGAATCCAGCATTTTGTAGTCACCACAGGTTGATAGGTGCCAAAAAAAAATAACCTTTTATTATCCGTATAATTTCAAGATTACGGGTTTTTTTAGCACTTTTGTGCCAGTCCAAGATTTTGGTTGATTGGAGCCACCTTGCAGTTAATTTGAATTCCAGCAATTGTTTTGTAGTCACCATAAAAAAAAACCCACCAAGGTGAATTGATTTGTGCAAATATACCCTTTAATTATCCGTATACATTTCAGATTACGGTGTTTTTTAGAACTTTTGCACAGTCCTGATTTGTTGTTTAAGGAGCCACCTTGCAGTTTAAATTGAAATCCAGCATTGTGTAGTCACACCACAGGTCTGATAGGTGCCAAAAAATACCTTTTATTACCGTATACATTTCAGATTACGTGTTTTTTTTGGCACTTTTGCCAGTCCAGATTTGTTGATAGAGACAACTTGACTGGTCTAAATTAATCCAGAATATTGTGTAGTCACCCACAGGTTGATAGGTGCCAAAATATCTTTTTATCTTATCCGTATTCATTTCAGATACGTGTTTTTTGCACTTTTGCCCAGTCCAGATTTGTTGATAGAGGTACTTGCAGTTATTTTTTAATTTGAATTCCAGCAATTGTGTAGTCACCACAGTGTGAATTGAATAGGTGCCAAAATACTTTTTTTATCCGTATATCATTTTCAGATACGTGTTTTTTTTTTGCACTTTTGCCCAGTCCAGATTTGTTGTTATAGCACCTTGCAGGTTTAAATTTGATCCCATTAATTGTGTAGTCACCACAGGTTGATAGGTGCCAAATACTTTTATTATCAAGGTAATACATTTAAGATACGTGTTTTTTGCACTTTTGCCCAGTCCAGTTTTGTTGATAGAGGCCACCTTGCAGTTTAGTTTTTAAATTTGATCAGCAATTGTGTAGTCACCACAGGTGAATTGGATAGGTGCCCCAAAATACCTTTTATTAATCCGTTATCATTTCAGATGACGTGGTTTTTTAGCACTTTTGCCCAGTCCAGATTGTTGATAGAGCCAACCTTGCAGTTAAATTTGATCCAGCAATTGTGTTAGTCAACACAGGTGTCGTGAATTGATAGGTGCCAAAATACCTTTTGGATTATCCGTATACATTTTCAGATACGTGTTTTTTTTTTGCACTTTTGCCCCAGTCCAGATATGGTGATAGGAGCCACCTTGCAGTTTAAATTTGAATCCAGAGCAATCTGTGTAGTTCACCAAGGGTGAAATTGATAAGGTGCCACAAAATATACCTTTTATTATCCGTATACATTTCAGATTACGTGTTTTTTGCACTATTGCCCAGTCTCAGATTTGTTGGATTAGAGGGTACCCTTGCAGTATAAATTTTTGAATCAAGCAATTTGTTAGTCACCACAGAGTGAATTTGATAGGTGCTAAAAAATAACTTTTATTATCCAGTATAGAATCAGGATATAGTGTTTTTTGCACTTTTGCCCAGGGCCAGATTTGTTTGATTAGAGCCCTCCTTTTGCAGTTAAATTTGAACTCAGCAATTTGTACGTCACCACAGAGTGAATTGATAGAGTGCCAAAAATATAATCTTTTCTTATCCGTATACATTCAGATGTGTGTTTTTTTGGCATTATGCCAGTCCCAGATTTGTTTGATAGTAGCCACCTTGGCAGTTAAATTTGAATCCAGGCCAATTGATGTTGTCACCACAGTGTGATTGATAGGTGCCAAAAAATACTATTTTTTATCAGTATTACATTTTCAGATACGTGTTTTTTCCTGCACTTTTTGCCCAGTCCAGATTTGTTGATAGAGCCAACTTGGCAGTTAAAATTTGAATCCTGCCAATTGTGTTAGTCACCCACAGGTTGATTGGTGGCACAAAAATATCTTTTATTATCCGTAGTTTTTTAATACATTATCTGATAGTGTTTTTGCACTTTTGCCCAGTCCAGATTTGTTTGATAGAGCCACCTTGCAGTTAAATTGAATCCAAGCAATTGTGTAGTCACACAGGTGAGATTGATAGGTGCAAAAATATCTTTTATTATCCGTATACATTTTTCAGATACGTGTTTTTTTTGCACTTTTGCCCAGTCCAGACTATGTGATAGAGCACTCCTTGCAGTTTAAATTGAATCACAGCAATTTGTGTAGTTCACCACAGGTGAAATTGATAGGTGCCCAAACAAATACCTTTTTATTATATGTATACTTTTCAGATACGTGGTTTTTTTTTGCCTTTCTTTTTGGCCCAGTCCAGATTTGTTGATTGAGGCCACCTTGCAGTTAATTTTGAATTCCAGCAATGTGTAGTCAACCAAAGTGTGAATGGATAGGTGCTCAAAAATAACCTTTTATTATCTGTATACATTTCAGATAAGTGTTTTTTGCCACTTATTGCCTATAGTCCAGATTTGTTGATAGAGGTACCTTGTCAGTTTATTTTTGAATCCAGCAATTGTTAGTCACCACAGGTGAATTGATAGGTGCCAAAAATACCTTTTATTTTCCGTATACTGTCAGATACGTGTTTTTTTGCACTTTTTTTTCTTTTGACGCCAGTCCAGGATCTTGTTGTTAGAGCCACCTTGCTGTTTAAATTTGAATCCAGCAATTGTTGTAGTCACCAACAGGTGATATTGATAGGTGCCAAAAAAATACCTTTTTTTTTATCCGTTATACATTTTCAGATACGGTTGTTTTTGCAAACTTTTGCCCAGTCAGATTGTTGATAGAGCAACTTGCAGGTTAATTTTGATATCCACGCAATTGTGTAGTCACCACATGGTTGATACGGTGCCAAAATATCTTTTATTATCCGTTATACTTTACAGATAAGTGTTTTTTTGCACTTTTGCCCAGTCCAGATTTGTTGATTTAGAAGCCACCTTGCAGTTTTTTTATTAAATTTTGAATCCAGGCAATTGTGTAGTCACCACAGGTGAATTGAATAGGTGGCCAAAAAATTTACCTTTTATTATCCGTTATAATTTCAAGACTTACGTTGTTTTTTTTTTTTGCACTTTTGCCCAGTCCCTGGATTTGTTGATAGAGTCCAACTTGCAGTTTTTTAAATTTGAACTCCAGAGCAATTGTGGGTAGTCACCACAGAAGTGGATTGATATAGGTGCCAAAAATACCTTTTATGATCCCGTTTTATCCATTTCAAATACGTAGTTGTTTTTTTTTGTTTCTTTTGCACTTTTGCCCAGGCCAAGAAATTTTGTTGATAGAGGAACCTTTGCGACGTTAAATTCTTGATATCCATTAATTGTCGTAGTCACCACAGGTTGATAGGTGCACCTAAAAATTCCTATTATTTCAGTATACATTTTCAGATACGTGTTTTTTTTTTTTGCACTTTTGCCCAGTTCCAGGTTGTTGATAGAAGCAACCTTGCAGTTTTAAATTTGAATCAAGCAATATTGTTGTGGTCACCACAGGTGATTGATAGGTGCCAAATAACCTTTTATTATCCGTATATTACATTTCAGATAGTGTTTTTTGCACTTTTGCCCAGTCCAGATTTGCTTGTTAGAGCACCACCTAAGCAGTTGTTAAATTTGGAATCCAGCATTTGTGTAGTAGGTCCACAACAGGTGAATTGGTAGGTGCCAAAAGAATTACCTTTTATTATCCGAATTATTAAATTTTCCACGAGTACGTGTTTTTTGCACACTTTTGGTCCAGTTCACAGATTTGTTTGATAGATGGTACCTTGCAGTTAAATTTTGAATCCAGCAAATTGTGTAGTCACCAACTGGTGAATTGATAGGGAAGTGGAGCGAGATGCCCAAAAAATACCTTTTTATTATCAGTATAGATTTAGATACGTTTTTTTGCACTTTTTGGCCCAGTCCAGATTTGTTGATAGTGCCACACCTTGCACAGTTTTTTAAAGTGATCCAGCAATTGTGTAGTCACCACAGGTTGATAGGTGCCATATCAAAAAATACCTTTTATTATCCGTTGACATTTCAGATACGTGTTTATTGCACTTTAGCCCAGGCCCAGATTTGTTGAGAGGAGCCAACCTTGCAGTTTAAATTTGAATCAGCAATTGTTGTAGTCACCAAGAGTGAATTGATAGGTGCCAAAATACCTTTTATTATTCGTATTCATTTCAGGGATACGTGTTTTTTTGGCACTTTTTGCCCAGTCCAGATTGTTGTAGAGGTACCTTTGACAGTTAAAATTTTTAATACCAGCAATTGTGTAGTCCAACCACAGGTGAAATGATAGGTGCAATATTACCTTATATTATCCGTAATTTACATTTCTGATACGTGTTTTTTGCACTTTTCCCTGTCCAGATTTGTTGATAGAGCCACCTTGCACAGTTAAATTGTGGAATCCATCTTATTTGGTGTAGCACCACAGGTTGATAGGTGGCCCCAAACAAAAATACCCTTTTATTATCTGTATTACATTTCAGATACTGTGTTTTTTGGCACCTTTTGCCCAGTCCAGATTGTTGATTAGAGCCACCTTGCAGTTTTAAATTTGAATCCTGCAATTGTGTGTAGTCACAACAGGTGGAATGTTAGGTGCCCCAAAAACTACCTTTTATTTTGTATACATTTCAGGATAGTGTTTTTTTGCCCTTTTGGCCAGTCCAGATTTCTGTTGAATTTTGTTGATAGAGCCACTTGCAGTTTAAAATTTGAATCCAGCAATTGTTTGTAGTCACCACAGGTGAATTGATTGGTGCCCAATAATACCTCTTTATTATCGTATTACTGTTCTGATACGTGTTTTTATTGCACTTTTTCCCAGTCCAGATTTTTTGATTAGAGCCACCTTGCAGTTATATTTGAATCCAGTAAATTTTGTTTTGTTTTGAGGGATTTGAAGTGAAATAGCGGTGATTTGCCGTTCTTTTAAATATAAGGACATTCCAAAACTCTCCATACCCTCTTTCAAATTTTATCTTTCTGAACATGGAGCGAAATCAGGTGGAAACGCGAGCAAAGAGGGGGGTAGCACATGGAGGTAGAGGTATTTTTTTTAGGGGTGGGGTGGGGGGGGGGGGGTTGGTGTTGTTGGTGGGTGGGGGGGGGGGGTTGGTTGGGTTTTTTTTTTTTTTTTTTGTTTTTTTTTTTTTTTTTTTTTTTTTTTTTTTTTTTTATATTTTTTTTTTTTTTTTTAAAAAATTAATTTTTTTTTGTTTTTTTGTTTTGTGTTTTTTTTTGTTATAGTTTTTTTTTTTTGTTGATGGTTTTTTTTTTTTTTTTTTTTTTTTTTTTTTTTTTTTTTTTTTTTTTTTTTTTTTTTTTTTCCCCCCCCCCCAATTATTTTTTTTGGGGGGGGGGGGGGGGGGGGGGTGGGGGGGGGGGGGGGGGGGGGGTGGGGGGGGGTGGGGGGGGGGGGGCGGGGGGGGGGGGGGTGGTGGGGGGGGGGTGATGGGGGGGGTGGGGGAGGTGGGGGGGGGGATGGGGGGGGGGAGGGGGGCGGGGGGTGGGGGGGGGTGGGGGGGGGGGGGGGGGGGGGGCGGGGGGGGGGGGGGGGGGCGGGGGGGGCGGGGTAGGGGGAGGGTGGGGGGGGGGGGGGCGGTGGGAGGCAGTGGGGGGGGGCGGGGCGGGGGGGGGGGGGGGGGGGTGGGGGGGGGGGGGGGGGGGGGTGGGGTGGGGGGGGGGGGGGGGGGGGGGGGGGGGGGGGGGGGGGGGAGGCTTCGAGGAGAGGTGCTCACTATCCAGTGCTGGCGACAACACAAACATTGCCAGCGGATCATCAGTTGCAGGACCGTCAGGCCTTGTCCATCGCTGGGTCAGGGCCCTGTGAAATCTAAGTAACGAAACTGCGTCGCCAATATGTTCTTCAGTGGTTTAAATGAACTGCACTCAGCAGTCTTATCCTCGTCCTTCCCATGTCACTGCCACAAATGTCAATCAATCAGCATCTCTCAGCACCGTCCAACATGAAGCGAAGGCCAGCCCAAATGTCAACTCGTGTACCCACCACTGTGGATAAACCATTTCTGAAGACCTCTTGGATGACCAAAATGCGGGTTGGGGTCAGAAAGCATGTTAAAAGAATCAAGAGGCCAAAGAGGAATGGATTTTTCTCTGATCTGGACGCAGGTTTACTGATGCAATCAGAGGAGGAGAAGGAAGCCGGGTCAATCAGCAAAAATTCTCGGGCCGGGTCGCGCAATATGCCTTGCAGTCCCTCTTGCTAGTAGCCCGCAGCTTCTGGATGCAGAAATGTCAGGACGACGAGAAGTCACCTGTGTTGATGATGATGATGTCGACATTGTGGATCCAACGCTGGTCTTTTCAGAAGGAAGAATTTGATTGCGGCGTTCATCACTGGACGGAAAGGAGGAAAGACGATGGGGTAGTGTCAGTTTACGGGGTCCCGCCTCAAAAGGGAGCTCTCTTCGAGGGCGAGGGTCGCAAAAGTACGCTGATTATATATTTATTCGCCAGCCACGGTCAGCGGAAACCCCCGCCTCATCGCTTATCGCCGTTTCAAACAGGTCCATGGACTTCTCAAGCCCTGGGCTTCTTTTGAGCAAGCCTCTGATTCACCCAGCGATGTCATTAAGCAGCCTTTGCCGTTTCTAAAGCATAAGTAGAGGCAAGAATCTTAGATGTTTTTTACACCACCACCAACATGTCTTGTCACAATGCAGCAATGCATGAAGTTGAAATGGAGGCAACACTTGGCCAAAATAAGGGCAAGACCGGACGCCGGGCCTCCAACCACTGGTCCACACCCTTCTGTCTCCGCCTCTCCTCCGCCACCAACAAAGCGTTCCTCCAGCTGCCCATGTCTCTCAAGAGTCAATGATACAGGGATATCAGCCTACAGCTTCAGCCGTCCACCGTCGCCCGAGTACAACACAGAACCACACAGAGACCCATCTTCCCCTTTCCATGTTTGACGAACCCTGCACGCTCAGTCTAGCAAGCCAGTATTCTGTATTCCAGGTTTGGAGAGCAGAAGAAACCACTTTAACCCAAAACAATCCAAAGCCAAATTCCTTGGATTGTCGGCATTGCCAGGCTTTTTGGCCTTGGAAAATCTTGCCTTTCCATCTGGTGGGGAGCCCTCAGATGGGTTCCGCCACGTCTGGCCCTTGCCTGCCCCCAATACCAGATGCGAGCAGGCATTTCTTTGCCAGAACAGCTTGTCCCTGCCCTGGGCCAGTCACCGTGTCATCTAAAAATTTTTCAAGCGCGTTAGTCTGCATCTTGTCCGGAAAAGTCCATCTCACCAACCGACACATGGACTTAGTAAGCACGGGCCAAGGCCGGCCTATATCTCTGTGACAGCTCACTTGGGTGATTTGGGTTGGATGTCTCTGGGGCGTGAATGGTGGCCTCTCAGGCTTGGCGCACGCTCTTAAAAACCGCCAGGGATGGTGCAGGGCTCTTTTCCCCAAAGGTACTCTGGTCGCATCACGTTGCCCAGAGATAACATAGGCCGTGTTTGAAATTTTTAATCTGTCTTGAGAGACCCGTTCCACACACTGGTCAGGGAGCTTGTGGACGGCTCTCCGCATACGAGAGCTATGAGCGCTGGCTGGTGTGGGGACAAAGAACTTTGTGCCAGGCAAGGGTGGTGGTTGCGATAAACGGGCGAAATCTTCTGGCCGCCCTTCAGTTCGGTAGGCGGGAGCACATCCTTTGCTGGCAACATGTCAGGACTCCTTGTCGTCCAGAAAATTTTCTAAAGAAAGCTACCAGGGTCTGGAACTGCCACTGCTGAGGAAGGCTCGTGGTATGAGGTTCGCCACTTCCGCCGTTCGCACCCTGCTTCATCAGCCTGGGCTGCGTTTGCAGCGTCAGCCGGCCGTCCCCCCTGTTCAACCATCTCATTGTTGAAGTGGCAATACACGGCTGGGAAATTCCCACCTCACATGCTCAGCCGATTGTGGGTAGCAGCGCAATTCCATCTACGCAGTACTGAAGTGGACACATGCCTGTACAACCAGCTAGCGTTGCGGACCTCGGGGTGTTGATGCCACCGAGAGTGGAGGCAGGTTGTGACAAGAGCTCTGCACCATCCTTGCCTAGTTTTGGAATAGAAAGCCACCAATAATGGTCAGTGCGGACAATGCCCTTGTCAGCATGGAGCATTTTGGTGGATCTTAGTTCTGGATACGATCGTTGGACACTTGAAACAACAGGTCCCGGCCAGGACGGTTGGAGGAGCGGACACAGATGCGGACCACAGAGCCTTTCTCTCGGTCGGAATCCACAAGGCCGACAGGTTTCTCTATTTTATCGGTCTTCATTAGCAGTGGTTCGGGGTCACAGGGCTAGTGGCAAGGCGGCCGTCCTCAGCTCTCGGGGGTGGAATTCATCTCAGGCAATGTCAGGGCTGTGTTCTTGATGAAGCTGTGCCAGAGGGGAAGGCGGAGGCAGGAAGGACGGTTTTCTAAGACACTTAAATTACCAGACAGTCCCTGCCTTGGGAAAGAAGAGTTGGCGCGAATTTGAGGACGTGGAGGGGGGGTGGAAAGATAAGGAGACTCTGTTTGCTTGTGACCATCGGACCAGAGGCTTGGGAAATCAAGGCTCATCTATCAACATTGAAGTGCTGGATGCTCCATTTTCTCCAACATTGACCTCGCATTTAAGGCCCATTCAAAATGGAACAACAGTATTACTGGGTGGCCACCCTCCTGGATCCCCGGTATCAAAACAAAAAGCTCAGGCACTTTCCTTCCAACCACCCAAATGAGAGTTTAAAATGACAGGAAAATGGAGACCTTGTGATTGATCAATCTGGAGACTTCTGTTGCGGTCTGACTCACGTTCCTCAAATGTCAAGGTGGAAACAACATCAGCGTACGTGACAGCAGATAGATGCCTAAGTAGCCATTAGAGGCGAGCAGCAGCAGCTACGGCTAGGTGGGTGACCTCTGGCCAATCTCTCTTTACCACCTCACCAACGCATGCAATGCAGGGCACACATCCAACAAACAGAAGGACCAAGCTTTAAGATCATGGTGGCACGGGGGACTATCTGCGTACTCAACACCGATTGTTTTTTTGTATATGTGTTCGGACCATTAGACTTCTGGGTACTATCCAATAATGCGAGATTGGCCGAGCTCGCTCGCCACGACATAGAGGTGGTTGTCCTGCGCAGCCAAGCCAGGTTCTTATCGGAGCGGACCTTCAGCACATACTGGAGGAGTCATTACAAGACAATCGCATCTGCTTTCCACAGATATTGTGGAAATCGTTTTGACTTTCATCAAAGTTGAATCAGGCATGGATCTTGATGATGTTTGTGGCCCCAATTGCCGAGGTCACCAATTTAGTTGCCGGTCTATTTCACATTCCTCTTCAAACCAAGAAATGGTCCTCTTGGAAAACTTTTTTTTTTAAAATGATATTTTCTTACTGCAATTTTATTCTCTTTTTCCCCAACAGTTCATTTTGCTGGTTTGCTGTGAGGAGACTGTAAAAAGACAGCAAGGTTCTCATGACAAACAGTATTCCATTTTACTCACTTTATCTTTAGAAGAAGTTTTCGCATTGTCAAATGGTTTTTTTGAGGTCATGTTGCTGTGGAGATTCAGCTATAATAAATATGGTCTTTTGGAACAGATAAATGTGGCTTCTAAGTGGCATTCTCCTTCACAATATTTGAAAAATAGTGGCTGAGAAGTATATTTATAATTTTTTGGGGTCATGTTGCTGTGAGATACAGCAATAATCATGGTTCCTTTGGATCAGAAATTGTGGGTTGTGAGTGGCTTTTTCTCCCTAAACAATTTTTTTCAACCGTGCTGAGAGTCATTTTTCTATTAATTTTTGGGGTCATGCTGCTTTGAAATGCAGCAACAATATGGGTCCTATTTCTATAAAAAAATGTTGTTTTCTACAGACATTTGTTCTTCATAATTGTCAAAAATGGACTCAAGGGTCATGTTTTGAATTTTTGGGGGCATTTTTGACTAGTGTCCATGCAGCTATACTACAGGTCCTATTATATAAAAATAAAAAATGATGTTTCTAACAGGACATTTGTTGCTTCACAATTTTTTCTAAAAGTGGCTCAAGGTCTTGCTTTGAATTTTTGGGGGTATTTTGCTGTGGACATGCAGCTTATTCTACAGGTCCACTCATTATAATAAAAATGTTGTTTCTAACAGGGGGACATTTGTTCTTCACAATTGGTCAAATCATGTGGATTCTCAGGGGTCATGTTTGAATTTTGGGGGGCAATTTTTTTTTTGCTTGGGACTTGCAGCTATATACTGGTCCTATTGGTATACAAAATGTGGTTTCTAACAGCATTTGTTCTTCACAATTGTCACCAAAGTGGCTCATGGGTCACTGTTTTGAATTTGTGGCCGGGCCTTTTTTGCTGTGAAATTCAGCTAGTTTCAAGGTCCTTTTGTATAAACATAAATGTGGTTTACATAAAAGACATTTGTTCTTCACTATTGTCATAAATGTGGCTCAAGGGTGATGGTGCTGTTCAGATAATACTGGAAATAGGTCGATGAACACTGTTAATGGGAACTCTTTATTGAATATTTTGTCTGGTTTGTTGCATAGTTATTTAACTTTGCTAGATATCCCTTGTATTGTGTCATAGCACCATTATTGTATATTCATTTTTATATTTGTGATAAAAAATAGGGGGACTTGGTTGGGATTCCATTTCCTATTTTAAAAATGTGTTTTCTAGAACTTAAACTACTAAAAAACTGTTGCATGTACAAAAGATAGATGTTTAAAAAAAAAAAAATTCCTACTGAATTCTACAAAAGGGGAGGTTACTGGAAGACGTGGACCAGAATGTAGGTTATTAGAGGGACATGGAGTAGGAGGCCAGGGACAGAGAACAAAGAACAGAGAACCAATTTCCTCCTGCACGTGAGTTAATTAAAATGAGAAAAAGAAAATGCCAAGAAAAAGGGCCACCTGGTGGAACAGTGAGCGTTAACACCAGTATTTCCAAGTGAATGCTTCATTTTGGGTGCACACTCATACGGAGGGGCAAGCGCTACCAAGGGTCTTGACTGTTGTACTGAGGAAGGGTGGAGGTTCTCACTCAACACTTCCGTTTTACTCTGCTCAGCAACGACTGCTTTTCGTTGTGCTGGCGTTCATAAGGGCATTTTTTCCCGTGTAAATAGATGACGGACCCAGCTGGGCTCCAGGGGGAGTCTGTCCCTAATCCACTGAAGAGGATTTGGAGGAAAAATGAAAAAACACATTGAATTGATTGCTCTGGTGAATCAGTCTCAGAGCCAGGAGGGCCATAATGTTTCTTCTCAACTAAGAAGTGTTTTTGGGGATGAATTAGGATATTTTTATTACTTTTATGGGGAGTGAGCGGGACACGAATATTAAAACACATCATACACGTGTAAAAAATACCTTTAAAAACTGCAGGGAGGGGTGTATGTTGTATGTTATCACACATGAAAAAAAAGCAAATGATAATAATGTAAAACTATAGAATAAAACTTCCCTCTAAATATAAATTCTGTAAACAAATGTCAATTACCAAAAAATTTACTATGTAGTGACAGTCCCACTGTACAAAAATTGCATAGTGCCACTTTGTGATCTGTGGGTCATACAGGTTTAGGGGGTCATGGACTGTGGGCCCAGGGGATGGGTATAAGTCTTTGGTCTTATTGTCCAGTGAAACTAAAATGGTGGTTTGAAAAGGATCCTTTTTCTCGGCACATTTTTAACATGTGGGGGTAATTGCAGGTTTGGGGCTCAGGCTGTGGGCCAGGAAGGTTATAGTCACAATGTCAGTGAAACTAAAATGGTGGATTTGAAACGGACTCTATTTCGGCCAAATTTTTTAATCTGTGGGTCTGGGACAGGGTTTTGAATGGTCATTCTGCGGTTCAGGACAGTTATATATTTTAGTTTTATGCTCCAGTTCAACTAAAATGGTGGTTCAAGACTCCTTTTCCGACACACATTTTTTTTTAATTTGGGGGGTTCAGACAGATTTAATAGGTCCATACTGCGGTTCAGGACAGGTTATAGTAAATGTCTAGTTCAACTAAATGGTGTTCAATGACTCTTTTCCAGCACTTTTAAATCTGTGGGTCAGACAGGATTAATGGTCATACTGCGGTTACGGACAAGAATATAGTTAATGTCCAGTCAACTTAAAACTAATAAAAAAAAATTTTGGTGGTTGAAAAGTTCTCCTTTTTCCTGCACTTTTTAATCTGGGGGGTCATGGCAGGTTTTTGGATACATGCTGCGTTCTAGGACAGGAATATTCAATGTCCACGTCTATCAAGTAAAATAAAATGATGGTTTTCAAATCAATAATGCTTCTGGCACTTTTTTAATTTGTGGGGTCATGCAAGGTTTTTTAAGGGTCATGCTTTGTGGTGCAAGGAAGGGATTAGTGATGGTCTGTGATTTTTTTTTTTTTTCTGTGGACTTTTATTAACCTATGTGTGTTGCCTAAGATGTTAGCACGTATCATTTGGAATGTTGTGGGGATGTTAATTCCAGCTTCTACCATCCCTGTATTGGTCTGTGAAAGAAATGAACGGTGTGTGTTCCTCTCCATAGATTTATGGTAATCGGCGATAATCTATTATCGGACTATCGGATTTTTTTCTTTATTGATAATTGCCGATATCGACTATCGACCCAATGACGATAGTCAATGTAATCGCTCATCACTACTTCTTAGACTCCACTCTCTGGTGAAGTCTACACCATCTCTCATGTTGACCCTGCGGATCCACCATATGTAGACCCGCTAATTGTAACAATAACACAGAAACCATAAGTATAAGCATAAATAGCAGTCCATAAATAGTCATCATTTAATACTGAATCACAACTGGTGGTGTGCTTCAGATGTACGGCCATTTCAAATTTGACCCAAATCCATGTATGTCTAAAAAACTTTTTGTCAAAAAATGCCAACAAATCGACCCCAACCCAAAACTGAGTTAAGTATTAGGTTTAGGATTTGTCTTGGCTTTTAAGGGTTGAACACTTACAACACCAGGAGTAACCAGGTGATGTGAGAATAGAAGTAAGGCCTAGGCCACAGTAAAAGCAAAGAGGTACCAGTGGTGTCAGGAACTGGTGAGTTAACCCTTAAAGGAAAACGTCATCACACAATTACCTATTGTTTAACTCATGTTTTTATGTTAAACACATTGTCTTTAAATTGTTGTTTTTGTATTTTTTTTCCCTATCACTATTAATATTTTTTTCAAATCCTGAAGTCTTGCAGTTTTCACTTTGGCCACTTGGCTTAATAATAGTTTAACTCTTCCTGTTCTATAGAAAAAAGCTTTTCAGCTGTCTCCTCATTATCAGCACAGGCAGGGTTGCACTGAAAGGTGACACCAATGTGTATAGATAACACAGGATCCACGATTCAAATAGGAGATGCCACAGCTCACTCTTCCTGCACAGTTACTTCTTCCCAGGTCTCACAGGGCGTCTAGAAAACCCTAATATAGAAGTCAATAGATCTGCTCCTGTTCACAGGCTCCTATGTCCATATAACATGTAAAGCAAAATCCTTAAATGCTGTTAAAAGCAACTCAGTCAAGATGACTGCCCCCAAAATCCTATACAGAAAACAGAATTAAAACATCTGCAACCAGAAAATAATAATGACTAAGAAGAAAAGAATATGTATAAGTATCTTGTTTATCTAGTAAGATTTTTTTCCTTTTTATTTTTTAGATTCCTTTTAAAAGACAAAAAATCCTAATCCTAGTTTAGAGTTAGGGATAGTGTTAGAACTAGAGCTAGAGAACAAATATGGATTCAGAGTTGCCTGAATCTGGATTATTTCACAAGTTTGCTCAAACCAGTTTTGAACTGTATAGGGCTGTATTTGAACAACACTAGTTATAACTATCATTGCAAATTATTCAATATTCATATTTTTTGTCTGCTCACAAACAGTGGAAAGTCAAATACAATCAAGATTGTCGTATTATCAATATTTAAAAGTATTGTAAAAAATTAAGAGGAAGTGTCCAGTGCCTCAATTACAAAATAATAATAATAATAATAATAATAATAATAATAATAATCAAAATGATAATAATTTAAAATAATAATAATAATAATAATAATAATAATAATAATAATAATAATAAAAGAAAAACCTATACTTACCTTCCCTGTTTTCTCCGTTCCAGAGCTGGGTCTCTCCAGTATCTGCTTTCTGTCTTCTACATCCAAATGGAGATTGTGCAGGGTCTCCTTGGTTTTCTGTCTCTTTTTCTATACTTTCAAATGAGTAGGTCATGTGTCACTTCTCT
>JAODAL010038248.1:0-39436 GCA_025379985.1 Phyllomedusa bahiana
CAATTATCATTAACTATGCACCTTAAAATAACCCAAAAGTGATTATCTCCAATGTTGCGTAAATAAAGGCCAAAAAAAGATTTGTATTGATAATTAGTCCTCTTGATTTTGGACAGAAATTTTTTTGTATGTGCTCATACATGACCAATGCTGTATAGGGAAAGTATCCTACCCATTGTCACAGCTCACATGTATTAGAGTTACACTCCTTCATTGCATGCAGGTTTGAAGAAGATCCATTCTAAGAGCGGAGTCTAAGGTAAGTTCACACGCTCATTTTGGGCACATTTCTCTGTGTATCTTCACGCGTACTGCACTAATACGCGGGGAAATGCGCCCCATAATTATGGGTAATACATACTCTCATAGAAACTATGGTTTACCCATCTTCATCCCCAGCTCGTACAATACGATCGTATTGTACGTGCGGGAGGATAAGTGACATGTCATATTATTCACGACCTTACGCGCCACGAGCAATGCATTTCGATGGGTGCCGCCGGTCCCCCGGCCCACCGCCCACCGCGCCACGGGAGTACGCGCGGTCTAGCGCGACTTCTGAAACACACGATGTAATAGCGAGCGCATAATGTACGCGCCGCAGGTAACATCGTGTGAACATAATACCCTAAGGAGCGCACCCGGTTTTTCACCTTAAAGAGAACCTGTCACATAATTTTGCACCCTGGCTGAGGACAGAACAAGGTAGTGACAGAGCCTGAATTTTTCCAGCACTGTGTCCCTTAATCTGTAAGATGATGTATTTTTCGAGTATTTAATGCTCAAATCCCTGCAGTTTTCTCAGCCAGAAAAGAGTCATTCAAAGAGTCATTTTTTTTTCACACCCCCCACACCTGAGGCTAGCCCCGCCCATCTCAACTGATAAACCTAGTTACTGTTGAATAGGTAAAACAGAGAACAGTGACATGGGCCGGGGCTAGCCTTTGATGGGTTGGGCTAACACCTGCTCATGAAAAGGATTTGACATTAAATCTCTAAATCTACAGCATCTTACAGAATAATGAGCACGAGCTGGACAACAGCATGTCTGACACTAGCTTGTTGCTGCCCTCACAAGGGGGCATAAACTATGTTGACAGGTTCCCTTAAAATACCTAAATCCAGGATCTTGACTTTATTTCAGAAAACTCTGTAGTCACGATCAACACTGGTCTTGACCAGCAACAACAGGTGTCTCAAACATGGTAACAAAGGATCAACTGAAAGGCTAAGTTGGCATGTCATTGCTGACGTCCATGGAACTAAGCAGCATCTGCAGTTCAGTGACATCAAAATAAAAAGAAAATGGATAAAAAATACTCAATGTGCATCTGAGAACTCAAAAAAAAATGTCCTCACAGACCATAGTTACGAGCATCCTCCCACCATGTATTATACTTGCTACAATCCTTCCTCGTGAAATAGAGCAAAGTAATGTCACCGTGAGAACATTTTAAACATTTCATAAAGAATGTATATAGCTAATTTTATGCTATATCAAACTTATTGCCCCAAACTTCATGAATTATAACTCTCAAAGCACTGTGTGCAAATGCAGATGCACTCAAAACAAATAAGCTATTCTACACTGCATGACAATAAACGACCTGAAAATGAATACTAAAACATTCATATAAAACTGAGTTGTTCTGTCCCCTGCCCAGTCAAAATCAGCTGAAAAAACAAACGCAGTTTTTTTGCGCGCAATTGCGTTCTTTTGCGAGTTTTTTTACTCACTTTTTTTCCTTGTCTTCAGCCGATTTTTTTTAATGTCTGCATAAACATAAGCCATTTAGATGTAAATCCGCCCATACAAAAGGGGATGTAAAGCACATCATTGCATTATATGTGATCTTGTAGCCGTTTATGGCTTTTTAAGCTAATAAAATTATCTCGCTTTTGTTGCCAAAAATAAGTATTTTTTTACGATTTTGGCCCTAAAGTCCAATTTTTTTCGGATTTTTGGTGTCAAAAATCCTATTTTTACGGATTTTTGGGTGCAATATACCACAGCGACACCAAACCAAGAATCATTTTATTACGAACGTACGAAACAAGGACACATCGGAACACTGAATGCAAATTTTGATAAGGTATAACCTTTATTAACAACCCACTATAGGTGGCGACGTCGGGTCTCCTGGGAGGTTTTTCCATTGAAAAATCGCGTCAAAAAACTCAGCCGAAACGCGCCAAAAAATGCGCTAAAAAAAAAAACGTCCGGCTGCTTTCCATAGACTCCTGTATAAATTTTCTTCCCAGCTCCTGGCGTTTGCAAAAGTCTAGCAGTAAAAAAAAACGAGCAAAAAAAGAAGCCAATGGAGACAGCGACTATTTTTACAATAGAAGTCTATAGATGTTTTCGTCATTTTTTCAGCGTTTTTAGAAAATGGAAAAACGCTGAAAAACGAACGTTTTTCTGTGCAGTTGGAGACATACGATTACCAGATACCACTCATGAACAAGCTTGTCATGGTTTCTTGAGAAGAAAAAAGAAAAGCTCTGATCCTATATAACCCCCTTAAAGAGGTTTCCAGAAAAAATTGATAGCATGTCGCTAGATATGTCTGATGGGTGTGAGTCTCAAAAAGTTTCAGGTCAAACTGGAGAGCTGTTTGCACTATGCATGACTTCTCCACTCTGCACTCAATTTCCAAGTACCAGGTTAGTAGTATGGTTCATGCTCCCATGGAATAGAATGGAGATCATGTGACCAGCTCTATATTCTGAGCTAAAACTATTGGTTGCTTGTTTCTGAGAAAGTGCAGGTCCCAGAGTAGGACCCCCCCCCCCCCATCAACTAGACTTTTGATGGCATATCCTAGCAATATGACAACAAAATCTTTGTGGGAACACTCCTTTCGGAGTTTTAAGCTGTTGATTGCCCTTTCGTAGTGTAAACCCACAGTATGATCCTCAGTGTTTCTTAGCCCAAGGTTTTCCCCTCCTTTGCGTCTACCCTAGTGTATTATTTTTTTTTCTTCAGCTACTGATGTTTCTATTTATGGTTTTTACCCAAGGTGCTTCCTTTTATAGTCTGCTCTAGATTTCCCTTTGGAATCGCCCAAGTGGGCCACCCGATTGTTCTAGCTAAGTTGCTACCTATGAAGCCCAAGGGTATAGCTGTATTGTTTATCATTTTAATTTCCTAATACAATGCTAACCAAGAAGCTTCATCTACCTTCAGACATTTTGGCTCAAGTACCCTTAGCCTAGCATGGACAATACTTTTCAATTTCAGCCACTTATTTGGTCAGACAGTTCTTCCAATTTCAATACGGGCAGTTGTTTGACCATATCATTGGATGGTATTTGCACCATACATCACTTAACCAGGATATCTTGCTTTGTAAGCAATTTGTTCAGGACATGGGCACAGTGATGGAAAAAATGTAGAAGTGAGCATTGTACCTTTAAATTTCAATACCATAAAATATTAAAAGGGTCATATAGTAATACTCTTCCAGGTCCAGCATTTCCAGCTGCTATTGTTTCTCCACTCTCATTGCATCAGATTTTATTTCAATTCCCCCTATAACTCATCATATCTCTCAAGAAAAAATAGAAGTTCTCAAATTTCATTGACGCTTTGTCTATCCCCACTATAAAAATAACAAACATATTTGAGTCTGCTTCTTCCTGAACTGCACCCCTTTTTTCTGGAATTACAATAAACACAGCAACATAGCTGTAATATAACTGAAATATTAAGGTGACTTCAGGTTACCTTTAGGTTCACATGTGAACCTTTTCCAATCTGTTAGGATTTCTCAGAAGACAGCACTATCAATAAAGCACTTGACCTCCTATGCAATAAAAAATTGGCACAGATAGTAGTGTACCCTCTATTAAATAAAGGTGGTCACGAGTGTACCTCTCTGCTCCATATTAAACTAATATGGGACAGACCAGAGATCTACCAAACTAAACCAAGACCTTTGAATGGTGAGGCACTGCACATACTCAACCACACTCCAATCAATCCTGTCTATTATGGACCCTATTCCTTGAGATCATGGGGACTCCAGTGATCTGTTATATCCTGTGGATAGATATCAAGTTGTGGTTGATAAGGGCGCCATTTTTGTCACATTGGCAGCACTCCTGACTGATATGTGAAAGACAGGACTGAAAGAAGGAAACCACTTTTCAGAGTCCCCTGAGACAAATGTGAAAAGCAGGCAGGTGCTAAATCCCTGGATAGCTGTTACAGCCAACCGAAAAAAAAAAATGAAATGAGAGCCACTCACCTAATGTTGCAGGATATTTCCTCACCCTGTGCGCAGGTCCCCTGCTCCAGCAGAATGAGACAGCAACTTTCAAGGAAAAAAATTGACTGGGGACAATGTTCATTCAGATGGAAAAAAAGTTTGAGTAGAATCACTCCGACATTTAAATGCATGAAAATCCATAAAATGAGGCATTCCGGCAAGAAATATGTGCAGATAATGTATAGGCTATCATTAAAGGGGATTTATCACTTCATCAGTTCGTGTGTTTCCTTTTACTTTCAGTTTCTTCTCAGGTTTCCTAAAATCAGAATAACTTCCCCGCCCACCTGGAGTTCCTTAACTGAAGGGGGATGCACACATCCGCTCCCTCACTGTTTCATGCACAACTTCTGAGTCAGTTGTTTTGTTTTGAGATCATTGGGTAGAGGAATAGCACATTCTTCCCCCCTCTCAGTCAGAGTCCACAGTCACTGTGTGTTCTCTCCCTATGCTAGTCTTATTTTGTAAGAGCTGTTTGTTTACATACCACAAGAATGACCTTCATTCAGTCTAGACAGTCTCTGAGAACTCAGATCACTGATCTCCTCTCACAGCTGGAGGTTTGTTACAGTTGAATCCAGTCTTCTATGAACTCAATCCAAGCCTGCACAAATCTGTCTCCCTTCTACTAGTTACATTGCAGGAGCTTTAGGGCTGTTTACACTCAGTGGACAAATACCGGCCGGTTTGCCGTCCGGTATTTGTCCGGTTTGCGGCCGTCCCCCACGGCCCGCGGGGAGACGGCTTTTCTCTGCGATGAGCGGAGAAACAGCCCTCCCCTCTCCCATTGCGATGCAAATGTTCCGTCCGGAACCGACGGAAGATGTGCCATGTTTTTCAATGTTTGTCGCCGGTCCGCAGGCGACAAAACCCCGGGCGTGAAAACCCTGCAGTGGGACTGCTGCACCGGTTTTCCATAGAGCACAATTGTGCTCATTTTCGGCCGGTCTTTTCAGGCTGTCTGAAAAACCGCAAACCGGCTGAAAGACCGTCCGTAAAACCCATGCAGTGGGGACATGCCCTTAGCACCGAGCACAGTTCTGCTGTTTTTCTTTTTCTTATTGTATAAGCAGCAGCAGTGTTAGTGTGGAGCTGCTGCGTGTCGAGAGTGAAACGAATGCCGGCTCCTTATTCTGAGTGAGAGAGCAGGAATGCACGCTCCCCAGGAATACGACTCGGGAACCAGACAGAATGATAAATTATGTAGAGCCATCAGCCCAATGAAATTACAGGAGTTGGAATCCGATCGCACTGGGGACAGTGTTTACAGAAAATAAGATAAGAGAAACAGACAGTCTTGGCAAATGACATCCAATGCAGAACTAGCTTGTATTCACTGTCCCTTATTCTGAGACCATTTAATTAATGACACAACCCCTGATAACCTTTCCCCAGCAAACGCATGCAAAGGCCAATTGTTTTGAGATGTCAAATGTAAAACATTTGTAATATAATATAACACATTAGAGTTATATACCTGAAAATGTTAGCCCCTTTGTTCCATTTCATGATACACATGAGCACTGATACTGTTCATGTTGTGTAAGATGGTATTAACACCCACCATCTGAAAGCTACTCACTGTTACTCTGTGCTTACAAGTCAATGATTTGAAGCCATTTATTGATGCTGAAAATATCCCCCAATAGCAACCACAGATGTCACATCACATAGACAAAAATATGACTTGCCACTTGATAAAGTGGCTAAGAGTAATGGAGACCAATTACATTGTACAGAGAAACACTGCATTGTGCTCCTAGACTGCCGCACTAATACATTTATATTACACTATTTAGAACATTATTATTTTATGTCTAAGGAGGAATTAGGGATCTAGAGGGTAATAATCACACCCGAACCTGAAGCCCCAAGGGGTCCCAAGGTCTTTATCACATCAAAATATACCATTTATTATAAATGGCACATGGGATATAGAGAACCTTGTTACAGATTTTCCATTAGGAGCCAAAACTTCAAGTTCCACCCTGTTCTTCTCGCTGTATTTAATCTGTAGACTTTTATTATTTTTCTCCTCCTCTTTTATTCTTTTAAATTCCATTGTGGTCTGTGAGGAAACTACTTTGAAAATAATTATTTCATGTCCAAATGTTCCTCACAAACTGTTCACATTTCTTCAAATTTTTCTTTTTCAAAATGAGTTTTAATAAATAACTGCATTGTAATCGTAAATTCAAAGGGACTCTAGTAATGCAAAATAATGTTCTAATCAAGCCCAAAAGAGATAGTACAAAATGACCAAGCTGATCATATGACTGAAAAACACAACTAGTTGTTTGTAAAATAATCATGAATATGATATAATAACGTAATTAACAGTATGAGGTAAACTCCTTCTCATCCTTCTCGTCATTCACATTCAGACACAAGCTAGAATACCATCAACCAAATTAACAATATTTATGGGGCAGAGAAGTTGCAGAGACTGAATGAAGATTAAAATGTCCTACAATTAACCATCAGATATAAATTACAAACACATACTGGTGCATCTCAAAAAATTAAAGAAATTATCATTGAAAATTAAAAGGTTCTCCAGGACTATTCAAGATTTATGTTATTGGGCTCACAAATGTATTAATTAAACCTTGCAATTCATACTGTAATGATTCTACACAATATATCGTTTCTCTATTTGAACTTATAATTATTGATATCAATTATCTTTTCAGTGATATTCTAAATTTTTGAGATGCACTATAATTCAGTTTTGTTCCTCATAAGAGGTTGTCTCACTACAATGATTGGCTTTTATGTTACAGAATCTTGCAAAAAGAAGTTACTTTGCAATATGTGTCCATTAACAGTGTCCTACCTATTCCTAGAATTATTCCCTCCTTGTATGGGCTGCATCAGCTTCTCAGGTCTCTATAGCTACTGACCTTTCAATGTCTCCTGATAGCTGCCAGTGCTGGTCACTATAGCTACAGACCTGGGGGCGACATATATGAACTGGGCCTGTCCTATAATCTGGCATCTTTTCATCCCGAATCTACCGCAGCCCTATTGCAATAGTTGTACAATGCCCGTACACCAGAATCAGGACATTACCAGCACGCCCGCGGCACTTTTGAATTTTTGGGGCTTGACCGGGAGCGGATGCACTAGAACCATATGAATGCCTATAGATTTAAAGCTTCAGTACAGCAAAATCTAGTTCATTACAGCTGAACAGTTAGAGCACTTTCAAATTGGTTTACTTTGAGCCAGAGTGTTGTCATAGCCCTAGAATGTGCCTGTTTTAAGACCAACCGAAAGCGGGTTCATAACTCAGACACAATTCTATTTCAAATATTTATGCCATAAAATTTGGCATCTTAAAGGGTATATCGCTACAAAGATCATGTCTCGATTATGGGACAGTAAAAATATGCACTTTGTAATTGGGTTGCATTACCTCTGACCTTGGTTTAGCAGATATGAGCTTTTCTGTGTTCTATTTCTGCTGTTGCTGGTCGGAAACGCCCCCTGGATGTTTCCCGCCCCCCCTAGACATGCCCCCTGCACTGTGATTGGCAGGCTGACATTTAATTCAGCCTGTTGGGATACGCCCCAGACAGAAATGCCCCGCATCGCCCCTGCACTGTGTATATGGCTCCTGCACACTCCGTGTATTTCTCTCTCTGAGCTGTAAAATCGATAGTGAAAACACAAAGTCTGCTGCTCTATTCAACATCTCCCACTGATCTGGGCAATGACTGGCCTGTTTAAGTCACAGATACCTCTCATATAAAACACAGTATTATAGAGTCTCCAGGTGGGAGAGGAGAGGGGATGCAGTGTGTAATTCCTCCATCTAAAACAGTAAACACAGCTGGTATGTGTCTCCCTTTAATAAAAAGTGTTACTTAAAAAAAAAAAAAAAACAGTAACACAGACTGCATCCTGTAACAGATGGGAAAGGGGGGAGGGCAGTGAACACATCCTCACATGGTCTCAATCATCTTCAGGCTGTGTGTGTAACTGCTTATAGCACACAGCAAGGAGCATGAGCAGTCAGCCTGAAGCTCTGCAGACATAAGAAGCAATGCAGGAGGCTGCAGATCTGTTCTGACTCAGATATTCTTCTGCATCTAATGCCTAACTCAAGTGATGATGTCAAGGACTTCAGTAAGGAAGATAAACGCCTCCTGGAAGAGAGGCACACCTGCTGACAGGTTAGACAAAACGCCTCCTGACAGGAAAGTACAACGCTGCTGACAGGTTCTGCACTCTCCTGAACAGGAGAGACTCATCGCCCCTGGATTTCAAATTCAATCTCAGAGAATTAGCTTGAATAGCACGAACATTTTCAAAACGATAAAACTCTTTAATACAAAATCATACATGTTTGCCCCTGGATTCCTCATTAAAAAAAAAAAAAAGCTCATTACTGCAGTCAGAAGCCATAAAAGCCAGTAAACCGGCCGTGAATTCACAAATTAACCGAGACACATGATTGAGGTTGAAAGAAGCGATGGAGTGAGACCACAGAAATTTTAAAGAATAATATGAATCAAAAACTGATCCTCTACTATGCCTAGTCTTTTGGAGCTGCGAAGTTTTTAACCTGTAACGATGTGGCACTTTTTGGATTTTTTAGTTTTCATTTTTTTCCTCCTTCCTTCCCAAGAGCCATAATGTTTTTGTTTTTATGTCTATGGAGTCCTCACCCTCAACCTCAATCCAAAATATTTTGGAATAAATGGAATGAGGCGACGGTACGCCAGACCTCTTGTCCCAAATCAGGACTGTGCACACAACTTTTCTTCTGGATCAGTGGGGCATAATTGATATCCCCTTACAAAGCCCAAATTTTGGG
Organism: Phyllomedusa bahiana; assembly: GCA_025379985.1. Classification (NCBI taxonomy): domain Eukaryota; kingdom Metazoa; phylum Chordata; class Amphibia; order Anura; family Hylidae; genus Phyllomedusa; species Phyllomedusa bahiana. Next base: position 9,094 of record JAODAL010038248.1, read on the forward strand.
GAAAATCTTTCAGAAGAAAAAAGTCTAGTATGAGCTGAGAAAGGAGCCAATCTCAAGTATTAGCCCTCCCATGGTTTTGGAATGGGAAATGTCCAAAAAAATCATCCTCTCCCAGGAGTGATAAGGGTGCTCCATTCTTTGCGTAATATGTAGATTAGTAACAAGTAATGACAGATGGAATAGTGTATTTTAGAAATATGGTTGCATGTGTACAGATTAGAGGATCAGACCTGTTTAGGTATTCCTATTGAGCTACAGTATTTTGTTGGTTGGACTTTTGTTTAATACTTTTAACAAACACAAAATATTATAAAACCTAAAATATATTAATATTTTTATAGCTATCTAACAATCATCTACTATCTATATGTTATAATCCACATAATCACATAGGGGGAACATTGTATAAAGATCGCGCGTCCGAAGCGCCTGTTTTTTATGTTTTTTTTCCACGTGAAAACTTGCGCCATATGTATGTCACCTGAAGTGCGCTCATATATGCGGGGCAAACTTTGACGCCACCGACAGACAAACCACATTGAAAGTTTGTCCTGCCTGTCGGAGCTGTATGCGCCTTACTTTGCCGACCCGCATCATACAAATGCGGTCGGTGTTTTCGAATGTGGTGTGTCCCGCCCAAGAACGCCCCTTCATGTTATGCGCATTAGATATTGGCGAAGCTTTCGCCTAGTTTCCGCCTAACACATAGGGAGTTTCGTCCAGCAAGCGGAGGCCGGCACTGATAGGTGAATTATACGCCAGAAAACTGGTCGAGAACCCGATCATTACATATCCCCCATACTGTCAGAAATAAGACATTATGCCATATTATAAAAATATCAGCCATCACGTTCACGAGATCCGTATTTCGAATTTTACCTGTGTCTGTGTAGCCCTCAATAGAAAATCACATGCTGAGTCTACATACAACGGAAATTTTACTGAGGAAAACTAAACCCTGCCGTCTGGTAGAAATATAGAAAATGTTTGTATATTCTGTGGACCACCGACCGGATTCCCCAGCCCACATGTTACTTGGCCGTCTGGAATCCTGAAATCTGACCGCCGTTTTTTGCACAAAAAAGCAATGTGGAAAAAGTTGTTGAATTTTTGGACCAGTTTTCACTTTGCTGTGTAGACTTAGAGAGAATACTAGGACCTGTGCTCGATTTTTTTTTTATACAGTTTCCAGAAAATCCCTTTCAGTAAAATTTAAATCTGTTGACAGTCTGAAATGAAGCGCAGAATATACAAAGTTACCCTTTTACTGAGAAGTTAAATGCAAACATTCCCGGGGTAAGTTTTCCTTTTTTTGTATATGACAAAAAAAAATAAGGAATTTTCAAAAACAAACTTCGGTGACTCCCAAAACGGGGGAATTTCTAATCAGAAATTTTTTTTTAATGGTCGAATGATTCAAAGACAAGGGTAGATCAACGGGCCTGCAGAATACAAAATGCACTATAGCAAAGGAATTTTCATGGATTTATCACTGATCTTTTCTCTGTGAAAAATTTGTGACAAAATCCAAAACCAGTTGTTGTAGATTTGGTGCTTAACTTAATCTGAGGGTCACAAAAACAACCCACAGCGGACTCAAATCATTTCAACATCCCCCAAGGGGCCTTTTACACGGCTTATTTTGGCACGGGTTCAGCCTATTGCGCGCTGTCTGCGTGGTAGGGTGAATCTGTCCCAGCCAACAGTAACCACAGCTCATAGAAACTATGATTTTCCCTCCCTCCCCCGACTCGAATACGCCGGGGTGGGGGGAAATGACATTTCATTATCCGGGGGATATGCGCCGTGGGTAATAAAGTCATGGGGGCCGGGGGGCTCGCCCCCCCCCCTTATTCAAACGTAATTTTGGGGGAAAACCCTCCCGCAATTATGGCTTTAATAAGCCGTGTAACCGGGGCCCAATGGGGTTTTGCCCCAATTTTGGGAAAAACATAAAAGATTGAAAGTAGATTCTTTGTTTTAGGGGTGTGGTCTCAAACAATGTGACACATTCAGGGTGCTTTCCCATGGCGTGGTTTTCTGGTGTTTTCTTTGTAGTTTTGGTGCATTTTTTCACTTGCAGTACTGCACATGCTTGGAGGGCATGTGAGTAGTTGTTTTATTGGTATTTTTGCATTTGTGCAATCTCCCCATGTATTATACTGTCGCTTTTTTGCATGCTGGTGTGAATAGTCATCAATTTAATGTGCAGTTTTTTATCATCTAATTGTTCCCCTAGTAGTGGGGTATGTGAGCTGCTGCTCAGCAATTAGCTGCACCTGTTAATCTTTCCCAAGTAGCATAGGGGCCAGTGTTGCCTTCTAAGGCCTCGTTCACACGGCTTATTTCGCCGCGTATTTGCCGACGGATTTATCGACGTCAATCGTCGGCAAATCAGTCAGAAACAATCACAGCCTATTTTCTATTGATTTCAATAGAAAAAACGGCTCGTCGTTTCACACGACGCGTATTTCCGTGCCGGATTGCCGCCGCGGGTTGACGACGGCAATCCGGGCGGAAAAACAATGTGCATGTCAATTATTTACGGCCGGATTCACCACCTACAATGATTGGAGATGGTGAATCCGTCGGGAAATCAGTTACAAATACGTGCCACACTTAGTGGCACTTATTTGCAACTGATTTGCACCTGATTTCGGAACGTATTTACGATCGGCAATCCGATGTAAATACGTTCTGAAATAAGCCGTGTGAACATTGCCTAATGGGTTCAGTCTAGTCCAGCCATGGAGCTGTAAGTTTGGCGTATGTAGTGTTTTTATTACTAGCAAGCATGCTTTAGCTATTTAAATTGTTTCTCTGGATGAAACAAGTGAGTAATCAATTATTGTGTTTGAATTGTTGCAGATTCTAAACAAAGTAATTGATTACTCACTTGATACACCTTTATAAACAGTTTAGATAACAAAAAAAAAGCTTGCTAGTAATAAAGACAGTTTTATTGCTGTGCAGTACTGCAGGTGAAAAAACACACCACAAACGACACAAAACTGCACTGTGTGAAAGCACCCTTAATAAAATTAAAAAATAACCTGTCAGATGGTTTATGCATACATGCTAACTCTCCCATTTTTGGCGGGGGGGTCCCGCTATTTGGGGTCCCCTCCCGCCCTCCCGGGGAAGTTGGCATTCCTCCCCGCCACCCAGCAGGCGGCGGGGGTCCTTTAAATGGCCGCGGCGACAGAGTAGCGCTAGTGCGCTACTCTTGCCGCCGGGACGCTCCTACAGGCGGTGAAGCGGCCGCTGCGCCCGCTTCACCCCGCCCGCCAGTCTCGCTGTGCAGGAGGAGGCAGGAGGGATCGCTCCCTCCTCCCTCCTCCCCCTGTATGTCCGGCGCCGGTGTGTGCGCCGCACATACAGGTCAGCGCGCAGGGGAAGTGACGCGCGGCTGCAGGGAGATGACGCGCGGCTGCTCTCACTTCCCCCTGCGCCGCTGAGGAGATCGTCCGGAGCGGCCGTGCTGCAGGAGCCTGGTAAGGTAAGTGGATTTTATTATTTTATTTTTATTAACTATATGGGGGGCTCTGCCTGGCAACAATGGGGGCACTACCTGGCAACAGAGGGGCACTACCTGGCAACAGAGGGGGCACTACCTGGCAACAATGGGGGGCAACTACCGGGCACCAGAGGGCCAACTACCTAGCAACAGAGGGGACATCACCTGGCAACAATGGGGGCACTAACTGGCAACAAGGGACATCACCGGCAACAGAGGGGGCATCTACCGGGAAACAGGGGGGGCACACCGGGCAACAGAGGGGCACTCCCCGGCAACAAGGGGGGCACTACCGGCAACAGAGGGACTCTCCCTCCAAAAAGGGGGGGGCATCTACCTGGCAAAAATGGGGGCACTACCTGGCAAAAAGGGGGGCATCTCCCTAGCAACAAGGGGGGCATCACCGGCAAACAAGGGGGGCCACCGGAAAAACAATGGGGGAAACTACCTGGCAAAAAAGGGGGGGCACCTACCGGTAACAAGGGGGCACCTCCCTGGCTCAGGGGGGGCATCTACTTGGCTACAAGGGGCATCTACCTGCCGTAAGGGGCACAAACCTGCTTTGGGGGTTACTACCGGGCTATAAAGCACTACCTGGCTTTTTTCCAAACCCGTTATCAGTTAGGTAATGGGGTGTGGCTTTTTTGAAGGGGCTGGCATACCGCAAGTGGGGCGCTACGTCCCGCCCACTAAAATCTCCTGCTTTTTCATTTTCAAAATTGGGGAACTAGGGTTTTTTGTCCCTCCCATCTGAACGATGAAAAAGGGTAGAGAAGATGACCTGTCAAAAATAGGGTTTAATTATAGAGGAGAAAGCAAACTGGATTATAGGTTATATATAAGGGAAAGAAGCTGAGCTCTGTGATATAAGGGTTATACATAGAGGGGGGAAAAAAACTGAGCTCGTGATATATAGGGTTTATATATAGAGGAAAAAGCTAGCTCTGTGATATACAGGGTTAACATAGAGGAGAAAGCGAGCTCTGTAATAAGGGGGTTTTAGATAGAGAAAGAATGAGCCTCTGTGATATATAGGGTTATAAAAAGGGGGGAAAAGCTGAGCTCTGTGATGTATTGGGGATATGATAAGAGAAGCGACTCTGTGAATATAGGGTTTTAGATAAGGGGAAACTGAACTGTATATATAGGGTTTTTTAATGAGGGGAGAACTAGATCTTGATATAAGGGTCAAAAGGCCCCCCCCATACAGGGGGACAGCCAGTACCCTGTATGGGGCCCGGGAAAAAGGGGGTCCCCCTCATCCCCACAGCCCCCTGTTCGGGGGGCCCCCCCGCCCCCAACAGCCCCCCTGTGTGGGGGCCCATCTCGTCCCCACACCCCTGTGTGGGGGGCCCCCTTGTCCCCCCCCACCCTCTGTGTGGGGCCCCCCCTTGTCCCCCCAGCTCTCTGTTGGGGGCCCCCCATCCCACAGCCCTCTGTGTGGGGGCCCCAATCTCCACAGCCCCCTGTGGGGGGCCCCCCATCTCCACAGCCCTCGGTGGGGGGCCCCCACATCCCCCCCCGCCCTCTGGTGGGGGCCCCCTGTCCCCCAGCCCCCTGTGTGGGGGCCCCCTGTCCCCACACCCTCTGTGTGGGGGCCCCCCCCCATCTCCACACCCTCTGTGTTTGGGGGGCCCCCTGTCCCCCGGGTCTGTGGGGGGCCCCCTCGTCCCCACAGCCCTCTGTGTGGGGGGCCCCCTCCTCCCCCCACCCTCTGTGTGGGGCCCCCCTCCCCCCCACCCCCTGTGTGGGGGCCCCCCCCATCCCACGCCTCTGTGCGGGCCCCCCCCCGTCCCCACAGCCCTCTGTTGGGGCCCCCTCTCCCCACACCCTCTTGTGGGGGCCCCCCCCCGTCCCCCACAACCTCTGTGTGGGGGCCCCCCTAAACCCCCAAACCCTCTGTGTGGGGGCCCCCCTTGGGCCCCCCCAACCCTCTGTTGGGGGGGCCCCCTTTTTCCCCACAGCCCTCGTTGGGGGCCCCCTTTTTCCCCCCCCCCTCTGTGTGGGGCCCCCTTGCCCCACGCCCCCCTGGTGTGGGGGCCCCCTCATCTCCACAGCCCTCTGTGTGGGGGCCCCCTCTTTTTCCCCCCAGCCCTCTGTGTGGGGCCCCCTCCCCCCCCAGCCCCTGTGGGGGGCCCCCCCATCTCCACAGCCCTCTGGGGGGGGGCCCCCCTCGCCCAAAAAGCCCTCTGTGTTTGGGGGCCCCCTCGTCCCCCACCCCCTGTGTGGGGCCCCCCCAAACTCCACAGCCCCTTGTGGGGGCCCCTCTCCCCCCGCCCTTTGTGGGGGCCCCCTCCTCCCCCCCCACCCCTTTGGGGGGCCCCCTCGTCCCCCCACCCTCTTGTGGGGGCCCCCCTCATCCCACAGCCCCCCTGTGTGGGGGGCCCCCCCGTCCCAACAGCCCCTGTTTGGGCCCCCCCGCCCCACAGCCCTCTTTGTGGGGGCCCCCCCCCCCCCCCCCCCCTCTGTGTGGGGGCCCCCCCCCGTCCCCCCCAAACCCCCCCCCCACAGCCCCCCAAAACACATCTAAGGCTGGGGGACGAGGGGGCCCCCAACACATTCTTTGGGGGACGAGGGGGCCCCCCACCACAAAGCTTTGGGGGACGAGGGAGGCCCCCAGACACAAGCTGGGGGGGACGAGGGGGGCCCCCAAACAAGGGTGGGGGGGACGAGGGGGGGCCACCACACCAAGGGTAGGGGACGAGGGGGGCCCCCCGACACAAGACAGGGGGGCGAGGGAGGCCCCCCGACACAAGGCTAGGGGGAAAGGAGGGGCCCCCAACACAAGGCGGGGGGAAAGAGGGAGGGGGGGCCCCCACCCCAGGGAAGGGGGGGGGGCCACCACACACAAAGGGAGGGGGACGGGGAGGCCCCCACACCCAAGGCTGGGGGAACGAGGGGGCCCCCACCTACCCCCCCTGTTTGCCCAGCTACCACCTACCTGGCTACCCACCTCCCTAGCTACCTCCCTGGTTGCCCAGCTACCTCCTCCCCCAGCTACCACCTACCTGGGTGCCTGGGTACCTACCTCCCTAGCTACCACCTGCCTAAATACCTACCCCCCTAGCTACCACCCCCCTGGTACCCCACCTCCCAGACCACCTACATGGCTGCCTACCCCCCTACTACCACCACCTGGACCCGGCCAAATACTACCCCCCTGGGTACCCCCTAAACACTACCTTCTGCCCCCTACCGTTACCAACCCACGAGGGCCCCCTACCTACTATGTGGGGGGTATACACCTAATTACAGGCACAAAGTTTATTTTACCATTTTTGGGACTATGATGGGATTTGTACAAGGGGGGGGGACACAGGTAGGGAAATGATAAAAAAAAAAAAGTGAGGATCCAGGTTTGGTTGTAATTTGCAGGGCAGTTGTGGGCGGAGAAGTCATCCTGGGGGTCTACCGGGTGGGGAAAAAAAGGGAACGTGAATACTCAAAAGACACAAATGAAGTCACTAAAGTAACTGCATTGTATATACCATATAGGTCACTTTGGGAGTAAATTTGGCTTAAGTAATGAATTTTAATCATACTTTTGATGGTATTATTCAGCAATTGAGCATTCAGCATCTTTACTTTACTGGGGGCGGGACTTGTAGGGGGGGCCCAGACGCTCAAGATGTATGGGGCCCAGAAATTTCTGTTGGTGGCCCTGTATAGGGTTATATGATAGAGGAGGGAAGCTGGGAAGTCCAGTCTACCCCACCCACATACAGTGATTGACACCTTTTCCCATATCAGTGTCAATCACTGTATGTGGGCTGAGTCATCAGTACTTTCAGTTTCACTTTTACATTTTAATCTGCTTTTTTCTCATAAATTCAGAATTAAATCATATAAAACTATATATCACACAACTTAGCTTTTCTCCTCTATCATATAACCCTGTATATCACAGAGCTCATCTGCTCTCCTCTATCATATAACCCTATATATCACAGAGCTCAGCTCCTCTCTTCTATTATATAACCCTATATACACAGAGCTCAGCGTCTCTCCTCTATCATATAACCCTGTTATAAACACAGAGCTCCCGCTTCTCTCCTCTATCATATACCCTATATATCACAGAGCTCAGCTCCTCTCTTCTATAAAATAACCCTATATATCACAGAGCTCTGCTTTCCCCTCCTCTATCATATAACCCTAAATATCACAGAGCTCAGCTTTTCTCCTCTATCATATAACCCAATAAAATCACAGAGCTCAGCTTCTCTCCTCTATCATAACCCTATACATCACAGAGCTCAGCTTATCTCCTCTATCATATAACCCTATATATCACAGAGCTCAGCTTCTCTCCTCTATCATATAACCCTATATAAAACAGAGCTCAGCTCCTCTCCTCTACATATAACCAACTATATCACAGAGCTCAGGTTCTCTCCTCTATCAAATAACCCTATAATATCACAGAGCTCAGCTTCTCTCCTCTATCATATAACCCTATATATCACAGAGCTCAGCTTCTCTCCTCTATCATATAACCCTATATATCCCAGAGCTCAGCTTCTGTTTCTCTATCACATCCTGGTCTCAGATAAGGTAGCATAAACCACCTGACAGGTACCCTTTAACTTTATAATTCATTCATATTCCACAGCGCGGTACAGAGATTACCGTCACTCACATTGCTGCCTGCTGGAGCTCACAATCTAATTTCCACTGCAGCCTATCTGTATTTTTTTATGAATTGTGGGAGGAAACCCATACAAACATATGGAGAGCATACAAACTCCTTGCAGATGTTGTCCTTTGTGTATATTTGAACTGAAAACATCAGAACAACAAGCAGTATAAGTAGTAATAACCAAAGATATGGGTAATAGCTCTATATGACATCCATACAGTAGTTATAAATGGAAGAAAACATTTTCCCTCCAAAAAGTTTCAATGTTTCTGCACTTCAGTAGGCCCCCTTATCCTTTGGGCCCCAGAGCAGCTTCTGTGGTTGCTACAGCTAAAGTTACACCTATGGCTGCAAGGTAAGAGTGTTAACCACTGAACCACCTCGCCTGCTGTTGTCCATTATGATTATTATTATTGTCAACTAATCCTGAAAAAAATGAATGATGTGTTTTTACATGTGAGGCTGTTAATGATAAATGGTAATCAGAGTCTCATGATGGGGGTGGGGGGCACCAAAGTCTAGATGTCGATTTAATTACCAGATAAACGAGAGATTACATTTATAGACACTGATTTGCAGATCCAATGAAATTTTTTGTGTTCCGAGAGCTTTTGCAATTGCCATTTGGGCTGTCTAAAAGTGGTTGTGTACAAGTTTTCCATGTTAGCAGGATCACAATTACTCAAAACAACACATTATAAAAACCCTTTTAAAAGGGCCCTTAAACCTAAATTTCAGGTGGCCACAGATATAAGTAACTACTGTTAAAAAATCTCTACGTCTCCATAAAACTTAAAACCACAAACACTCAGATTTCCATATTAAAGGGGTTTGCCACAAAGTAAAATTACGTGAGAAGTTTGAAAATTAAATAATAAAGTTTTTCACCATTCTTGTTTTAAAAAATTCTGCACCATTTTTTTTTTAGCTGCTCCTTTAGTATCCATTTTTTTTCCAGCTTTTTCCCGGGGGGAAAACGACCGGGGCGGAGCTCCTCAGTCCGCCACAACTCAGACATCACCCCCTCTTCTTGGGTACTACGAGTTTTCAAACCCTGGGTGCGTCATTTTACTCCTTTCCAAACATTGCAAATAAAAAAAGAACCTCAATGGGTATGCCATTGATAAAAAGGAAAAAAAATCCACGGGTTAAGTTCCGCGGTTTTAACCAAAGGGACCCTTGTGCTTAAAAAAAAAAGTTTACCTCAACTACAGTGCTACTTTACTGTTCTTACATAAACAGACCTTTTTTTTGACTAAAAGAGGAAAGGGGCCGTGATGTCAACCTTTTTGGGTCACATGAATGCAATTCAAACAAATCACACACGCCCCCTTTGACAACAGACTGAAGACTGGATGCAGGGGGGCATAAAATTTAGATTGGGGCAAAACCCCTTAAAAGGGCCTAAGGAGAAAGAAAGGGTTTTCCTCATAATTCGAGCTAATACTTATATAAGAGGAGAAAAGAGCACTGCTTTCAAGAGTGAATGACCTAATTAACTTGTTACTCATCTTCCCTGATTGTGCACCCATATTGGCACTATGAGTTTTCAGCTGCACCACTCAATTTGAAAATTACCAGGGCCTCAGGGGCACTAAAATAATATTTCAAGTTTTTTTAAGCTGGGGAATTTAAAAAAGCACAAACCTATTGGGCTGCCTCAAAACAAGTAATACAGTGACTAAAATGATAAGTCCCCTTAGAAGATACAGCTATAACCTAATTGTTAATGTAGAGGAAAATAAAAAACCCTTATTCGTGTTCACACGGCAAAATTCCCGACGGATTTTGTGAGCCAATCCCTCACAAATCCCCGTAATAAGGGGGGGAAAAGGGCGGGCCGGACGCGGGGGGCCCGCTCCCCGGCCCCATAGACTGCATTACCACGCGCTATTGCACCTATAATTGCATATCACTTTCCCCCCCCCGGGCATTCGCCGAGGGGAGGAGCGGAACGGAATCCCCCTTTCTCTATGGAACCCTGGATTACCCGTAATTACTCACGGATTGGCCCCCCGTACTCAGCGCAAATCCGGGGCGCAGAACGGGCGCCTATCCGCCCCCAAAATAACCCGGAAAGAGGCTTAGAGTAATTGCCCCATACAAGGGAAAAAAAAATTTCCCTTCCTGGCTCCAAATTTGGGAATCAAATAAACCCCGGGTAAAGCATCCCAAACCCCAACCCTAACCTCAATTTTAATTCTTGGGAAAAAAGTTTTCTGAGCCCTTTTTGGATTTGTTCAGTGAATCCACTATCACAACCTTCTGTGGTGGGGCGTTCAATAGTCTCCTCGCTCTTGCAGTAAAGAATCCCAGTTTATAATGATATTAACCCCTTAAGGGGCCTGGGCTATAGTACATCCCCCGGTCCATAAGGGCTTTTCAGGGGATTTCTCCGCGACCCCCCCGCACCGGCTTGCCGGGTGTTTTAGCTGCAACGCCGCTAACACCCGGCCTTAAAAAACCCGGGGACATCGCCCACCCCCCGCTTTTAAAAACCCCCAGAACACCGCGGCAAAGAGGCAACACCGACCCCCGGACAGGGCACCCGGGGACCCCGGGGAAGGGCTCCTGCCCTCTCCATGTCCCGGTTTTGCCCCATTTTCCGCCACAGACGGGAAGTGGGGAAACCGCCATCTTGGACAGTCAATTTTAAATTCCTATCAATGCTTAACTGTTTTTGACAATCGTGCCACCTAGGAAAGTCCATAGGGGGCCCTCAAGTTAAAGTAAAAAAATAAATAAAAAAATTTTTACAGACAAAAAAAAAAAGTTTTTTCCCCATTTTCAAATAAAAAAAAAAAAATAAAAAAGTTACACAAAATTGGTATCGCCGCGCCCCAAAAAATCCGACTATAAAAATAAACATCATATATCCCGTCCCTAAACACCGAGGGGGAAAAAAAAAAATTCAAACCCAAAATTGCTTTTTTTTGAAAATTTTAGTCACTAAAAAATGGAAAAAAATGATCACAAAAGTCGTATCCTCCCAAACTGCTAGCGATAAAAAAGCCCTTACCCGCAAAACATGCACCCTCACTGACAACCGTAGGGGTTAGTACAAAAAATTTTTGGTCGCACAATCTGGCGCAACGGGGGGCAAATTCAAAAATAGAAAATGTTTGGAATTTTTTTAACGGTACCAAAACATAAGGGAAACCCTACATTTTTTGGTATTACGGGGATGCTAACAAACCCTTTGTACAGAAAAAAACATTGTTTGACCGAAATTGAACGCCTTTAAAAACAAAAACCCCCCCAAACTTGCGAAAATAAAGTTTTTTTTTACAATTTTCCCCCCTTTGGGAAATTTTTTTTTCGGTTTCCCCGTATATTCTATGTAAAAGTGAATTAACACCTTAGAAGTACATCTTGTTCCACAAAAAAAAAGCCCTCATGTGCTATGTATGGGAAAAAAAAAAAAGTTCTGGGTCTGGAAAGGCGAGAGAAAAAAACGAACTTCAAAAAAAAAAAAAACGCTGGCCCCAAGGGGGTAAAACCTTCTTTTCTTTAGACTTTGGGCGCCGGGTTTTTTTTTCTTACCCTTTACCAAAAGAATGTTTTGAACAGCCCACTCCCAACTTTGGCTATATATAAGAATTCAGGCCCGTACCACAAGAGGCGAACCAACTCTTAACAGCAGGCTCTTGGGACAGTGTTTAAGATACTTAAATGGTAGCCATTGTCTATTCACCTGGCTTAGTATTCAGGTCCTAGATTTTGACTATAGACATCTGTCAATAACCTGTTTGTTCAAGCCCTTTTTGTCTTTCTTTAGAGATTGCTATACTTTATGGGTACCTGCCCTGAAAAACCCGATAAAGAGGATGAACTGGCTCTATCCTATATACAAACATAGGCTGAAGAATTGGCATTGCCCTTTTGGTGTCATATAAACGCTTTTTTTGACTTTGTCAATTTTTTGAAGGGGGCTTTTAAGCCCAAAAAATGGGCACAAGGTTCTTTTGGGATTTGAAGCTGCACCGTCCCATCAAGTGGAGAAAAAAAGGGGATCGGGGTCCCAAAAATTTTGTTTAGGGAAGATCCAGCTCGACCTTTTTGATTAAACACAGTTTTTTTTCATAACAGTCCTGCCTGCGGTGTCTTATCATCTGTTTTGATATGTGATGACTACAGTGTGTCAAAATCTATCAAAAACAGATAAAAGGCTGTAAGAAAGGTGAAATTGGAGAATATGAAAAACATTGTGGGAACCCTGCTGAGACCGTGTGCTGCCCTCCTTGGAGTTATCCGAGAGACATGGCACAAGAAATGTTCAATGCTGTGTTTGATGCTAACTATAATGCCGTCTGTTTCAGCATATGCCATATTGCATCGCTAGGGAAATGGACATTTTGCACAAGTTATGTTTATGTACATATTACTGTGGTATCTCTGGTGTTTGGCAATTTAGCATTGGGGGAAAATGCCCCTTGTGCACAAAGAACTTCATATCACTGGGACTATCATGTGGCTCTCGTAGATGGGGGTGATTGGTGAGTGAGTGGTTATAGGACCAGTTTTTAGGGGAGTAACAATACTTGCAAAAAAACGGATAGGTTTCTCTGTCAGAAGGTGGGTCTATAGTTGCACTAACTCAAACCTGTTTGTGTCTTGATAAGCAGGTACTGGAGAAGTAGTATGAGAGTCAGCCAACCAAGCATGGAACTGAAATGCAAGAGACTGCTGAAGACCATTAGCGCTGATCTGTGAAATGACTGGATAGAAGAGGTGCCATGTGATTTCCACTGGTAACTCTGAGACAATTGGCCCCTGTGAGAGAGGCAAACGAAGGGCAAAATGAGAACAGTACGATTACTGACAATCCTGTGAGTGTAAGCTCTTGATGCAGGAGATAAAATTAGAGTATGAGCTTGACCCTAACGCAACGCAGAGTCCGTGCCCCATTGTAACTGAATAACCAAACCACCACCATGCCACTGTACCAAGCCAATTATTCCAACCCAGGTTTGTCCCTATCCCCCCACCATTAATAACTCCCCCCCATCCCTCCTTAAAGGGAAGCAAGACACTGTACAACACATTGGATTATATTGGCCACAGCAATCCTGTTTTAATAAACATATACTAAACAAATAAAAACATATGAAAACATAGCACAAAGCATTTGCAAAAACCCATCCTTAAAAACCCATAATCTGTAAAGAACTTACAAGACACAACCACCATTTTCCTCAGTTACTATAAGTACCACCACCAACCAAATTGGGACAGGGGGTCCCTTTAGCTAAGATATTTCTGTCTAACCATACAATTCTCAACCCATTAACCTCAGCCGCAACCACTGGCTCGATTGCACGAAGCCATGTTTAATGAGCTAGAACAACTCCCCACACCCAGGGACTTTTAACCCTAAAGACCCCACTTCGCCAGCCAAACAGAATCCCTCCTCAATTGAGGGAGACAAAACCCTCCTTTCTGACTCCCTCACAACCAATTTGTTTTCCACCAACTTCCAAGGACTCCCTAACGCCACAGGAGCATACCATGCCACCCATGGATTCTAACCCCCACCATCCCCAATGCCCGCTCAATTCCTTCTGTAGTCCCAGCGCCCACAGTCCAAACCCATTTCTTTGAGGTTCACTCCGTCACTTGCGCCATAAAATTATCCTTCCGCCGATTCCAAATCCCCCGATGGCGCACCACACTCGTGGCCATTTCCGGGCCACAAAGACCTGACACCAACCCTAGTTTTCGCTTTTTACCCCCGCCTTATTCAGGCGCTCTAATCCACCCGACCTTTCCCCCCTCCACGCATGTCAAAACACCATGTCTTACACACGACCACCATTGCTATGTAAACGACACCCTTAGTTTTCAATAAATCCTACTTAATATCCCTGATCAACTCCCACCTGTTCCTCAAACCAAGGTCGTTCCCCCGCCACATGCAAAACCAAAACCTTGGTGGGTTATCCAGTGCGGAAAAACGAAGGACCTCCCCAGAACATTGGACCACAACATCCTCTCCGGCCAATCCACCAATGATGCAACCTCACGTGGAAAACCCAGCTGTCTTCCGTCTCGGCCTTACGTCCACACCCCGCTCTTCCTCGCCTCCAATGCACGAACGAATGGCCCAGAAACCATATAAACGGACGCCCTGAGCTAAAACAGAAATAAAAGCCAAGGATAGCACGGTAATATGACCACCAACCCATGGCCCACCCAACTACCTGCTCCACCATTCCCTTAAGAGCCAGTCGGCGACATATCGAGATTGTGAAGAGCCGTCTTGGACGTTTCGCCACCACCCAATTTTCTTGACCATCACCTTAGCCAACCCAAGCTAGCAGCCACCGTCGCCGCCCCTATTCTAAAAGAGAGCGGGGCAAAACTACGCGGGTCCAATCCCAAAAGATGCCAAACATCTCCGGACCCTGCTGAAAACGATATCTTGATAAGAAGGAACCGATCCCCGTGACAAAGATGAGAACCGAACTCAACCGCCTCATCCCCAAAAACGCATCCCCCCCAAACACACGACCGGAAAAGCATTTTGGAACCCGCCACTCACTCTGGCCCCCAACACCCCAATCCAACATCCCTACCTAACCTATCCGTTTAGATCCGCCGAACCACAAATTCCACCCTTCACCAGGCTCACGCACACAACAACATCCGCCACTGAGACCCCCCCGCGTAATGACCCTACACTGGGACACCAATTCCCCAAATACTCAAGGCGCCAAAAAAGGCGAAAGAGAAAAGCCAAGCTAAGAATAAAGCCAACTCAAAGGCACTATGGCACACACCGACTCCAGTACCAACATCAACCGCTCCTCCCAGCAAAACGAAAAACCACTGGAACCGACGCCCCATCCTTAGTGCCCTTTCCCCACTCTGATACCGCCCTCCCATGCACGACCCACAACAAAATCCTTGGTAACGTCTGGCTGATGAACTCAGCTTAGAAACCAAAAGCAAAGCCGCAAAGAACGAGACACTCTGACACCGACCAACACTTCAAGTCTCAGCCCAAGCCAGCAACAAAAACCATGGCCCCCACCCAAGACACTGAAAAAGACCACGCCACCTAAACTACCCAACCAGTCAACCACTGCCCCCAGAGCCGCGCTCCAACGCCGACCGGCGTTTTTTTTTTCCCCGCCAAAGACCCTCTGAATCAGGTGTCCTTCCTCGCCACCAACCATGCTCCAAATCAACCGGCGCAGTCTTTTCGCCCTTGCACCACCTCCGGAGCCAAAGGTGGCGAACCGATCCCACTGCAGACGAGATAGAGAATCAGCAATGAATTAGAAACACCCGGCACATGTTTCCGCTAACGCGACATGCGCATTCAGTGACAAGCACCGTAACACGAAAGGCCCAACAGGCGAATCACCTGAGGCTACAAAGCGAGACAAGCTGTTTATGACCTGAACCACCATATGTCGTCAGAAAAACCCTAATCCTTCCTCCGGTTTCCGAAAGCAGTCTCCCCACAGTTTCACCGCCACCACAATCGGGAATAAAACGCCAGATTCTTGACCCACTCCGGACTCGATCCACGGTGAGGCCAAAGTCCCCACAACACCACGCCCCACCCCAGAACCTCTCCGAACCTGACCACCCCAACCCAGCAGCATCCGTGAAAATACCATGTCCGAATTGGAAACACGTCTACCTATAATATGAGCGCCATTGTAATGGCTCATAAACTCGTCCCACACCAACAAATCCTCCCCAAAGTTCACATTCAAAAACGCATCAAAATGTGTGCCTGCGCCCGAACCCCCGCTGTCTCCCTCCGCCAGCCGCCGACAGAACACCCTCCCCATCGGCATTATCCTACAAGCTAAGTTCATTTTGCCTCAATACGACTGCAAATCTTCACAGAATCCTCCTCACAACGAGAGGAGCGCCGAAAACCATTTCCTGCAATGAAGCCAGCTTCTCATCCGGCAATCCTACATTCCATCAAACAAACGGAATCATATGCAAATACCCAAAGGAAACTCAAACACCTGGATGGCCCCACCGTCTTCTCTGGCGCTAACTGTAACCCCCAAAACCGGCCCGCAACCCACTCAATGGTACACAACGAATGACCTACAAACTTCCGAATCCGCCGGGACAAAGCAGAAGAAGTCATCCAAATAGTGTATGACCGACTGCAGCCCTGCCACTACCCATACCACCCACGATCCAGAAAAAGAGCTAAAGGCTCAGAAAATATGCGCATGATATGGAACCAACCCATAGGAAGAACAATGACAACAACGAAAATTCCTCTTTCCAGTAAACAGAACCCAAAAGCCACGAGACTCCTCTGGATGAACCGGCAACAAACGAAACGGCGAATTCCACATCCGTGTTACCCCGCCATTAACAGCCCCTCTGCCCCCCAACCGAACCAAACGCAACGCTCATCGAACGCGTGTAAACGAAGAACGAACATAGATCCTAAGGAATCCCATGTTCACGCGACTGACCTTATCGGAACTACAAATTGGAGTGTATCACCGAAACTTGTTCGCTCTTTTTTTTGGGCACCACCCCCCCAATGGAGACACAATCAGACCACCGGTAAAGGAGGAGAACCTGAAAAGGACCCGCCCATCCTATTTCCATTCCACCGTACCTTACTCAACTTTTCCTCCACCCACCCCCGGTGTTCGTAAGCCGATTTGAGATTCCTCAAGGAACCAGGAACCTGGTGATCCGGTTCGTGGAATCCTAAAACCCGTCAAACCCGTCGAAAAACCAACGCTTAACAAAACCCGCCAGCCCCTTTGATCCGTATATCTTACTTTAGATATCGGCTCCATCTCTTGACCCTTCACCGGATCCGCCCCCTGGCTATTGTTTGTACCGTCCCTTTCCCTCTACCCTTCTTAAAAACATTTTTGCGGCCCCAAGAGAGGTACAGCACACACGGACAAACGTGCTTAAATCTGCAACTAGCTCCATATTGCCATTGCCGTCATTAAACTGCCAGCATAATCTTTTCTGACCTCCCCCTGTACCTGAACTCCTCCCATACCGTATGTTGGTATTCCCCAGGCCGGAGGAGCCGCCCCCACCCGCAAAGGGCTGCCCCCACCCTCGGTTTTGCGTCATCACCCTCAACCAAGACCAATCGCCATAAGGTTCCCACCATCGAATACTTGGACGCACTGCCTTCCTCTGGCGGAACTGCATCATCGTAACCGCAACCACGCCATGCCCCCCATACTATAACCCGATGAGCCTCACCGATACGTCCCATAAATCCAAAAACCGGAGCAATTTTTCCGGCGCCTTCCTCCCCTACCACATCTAGCCAGAATGCTAAAGCCTGCAGCCAGTTTGTAAAAGTTTGAGAATGACCACCACCCGGCGTTTTTCCTCATCCTCCTTTTTCTTCCTCCTCATCTTAACCTATCAGGTAAATTTCTCCAAGGGAATCAGTGAAAAAATCTCCACATACTCTTCCTTTTTCCAAATTTTGTCACGCACTCCTGCATCAGGTGAGCCCCCAGTTGGTGCCCCTCGAACAGACATATACCGTCCCCCTTTGCTCTGTCCGTCCAAGCGAACCCCATCACATCTCCCGCTCTTCTCTCCCCTCCCCACCTCACACTCCTATCGGCGGCCAGTTGCTCAACCGACGAAACCACCGCCGCCGCCCCCCTGAAACCCCCCCAGCCGACAACTCGCGGCTGCACCCAAGCCGTGAGCGGAGATACCTGCAACGCGCCCGACTACACCGCCACCGCCCCAACCGCCCGAGTAACTCCTTCACCGAGCTCGCCAACGCCCTGAAACTTTCCCGCCACTTCTACCCCTGAGGGAAGACCCCCCCTGCATAATCCTGCCACCGCTACGCTCACTGGCTCCCGGTCCCCCAACAACCCCCGAAATTAACTAGTGGAAACATAGAGGACGACGCATACTCACCAGGATGCGCGTGAAGTGGACCCGCTCAGCCGCCAATGGAAATCCAAGCCGACTGACCTCAAAACTCCTCTCCTCCCCCGCCGAGTGAACCGCCGGACCTCAGGAATTTGGATCCACTGAAGCCCGGAGACTAATCCACCCCCACCGCTGCGACGCACAGCGGTTGAACCCACCTGATCCCACCCGCCCGAGGAAAACAGTGACTCGCGAGGCGAATCCATGACGCTCCTCCCAACGCGGCTCCCATCCGACCCTGATCGAAGGGCCAGGCCGACTCGCTCCACCGCGCAGTCCCCACATCTCACTACTTGCCCCGGCTCTATCTCGTCTACCTCACGCAACTGGCAGCAACCCCTGACCTGGCTCATCATCAGGTCGGCTCTGCCGCAACCCCCACGCCGAACCGCCGAAAGGCGACTACCACCCGACCGCAGTGCTCGCCTCAACCGCGATTGTGTGTCCCCCCCTGAAACCCACCCGCCGGCCTGGATTCTCCCGGCCCGGAGGGACGCGCGCTGTGAGCAACTGCATGAACCCCCCTGACCGTCTAGCGCCGGCCTCTAGGCGTGATCCTCCACCTCTCCCCCCCCACGGCGCTCTCGCCCAGCATGGCGCTCACTTCCCCCTGCAGCCAGTCTCGTCCTAGCCTCCGCGTCGTGCGGCCCGCGGCGCGCAGGTCTCATCCAGCAGCTCCTGTACCTCAGCCGATGGATTTCGGTAGTCCAGCAGGAGGAGTGTTCGGCTTGCGTCCACCTCGCTTGAATCAACGCCGCACAACCTGTGGAAACACTTTCCTCCCGCGCGACTGCTCCGGCCGTTGGCCCCGTCCCCTTATCCCGACGTCACGGCCCGCACGTTCCCTGCGGGCGCGGATCATTGCGGCGCCTCCCCCCAGCTTCGCCGGGTCCGGCGCTTCCTGGAGAGAAGCACATGCTACAGCCAGGGTGTACCATTAAGATCAAGTAGGACTTGTGCAACTGCAAAGAATGTGTGACAGTGTGTCCTTGACGCAAAGGTCTAAAATCACTGAATGTGTTGCTGTAAAGGCTCGTTCACACGGCTTATTTTGGGACTGATTTCAGCCGTATCGAGCGCCGTATTTGCGCTCCAATACGACTGAAATCAGTCCCAGGCATTACGGTAATCCACAGTTCTCATAGAGAACTATGGATACTCTCTCTACCCGCTCGCGAATCCGCCGAGCGGGGAGAAAGTGACATGTCAATTATTTATGGCGTGTACGCGCTGTGAATAATGCATGTCTATTGGGCCAGCCCGCCCCCCCTCCCCCCCCCCTCCCTCTGCACGCAGCCGGCATAATTGTGGGGCGAAATTCATCCCGCAATTACGCCGGCAATAAGCCGTGTGAACATTGCCTAAGGGTATGTTCACATGGCGTTTTGCAGCACGTAATGTGCACATTGTTTTAGAAGTATGCGCTGGCTAAAGCGTAAGGTGGGGTGGCCCCATAGACTTTCATTATTCCCCGATGCGTGTACTGTATGCCAGGGGAGATGGCCATAATTCATAGCTCTCTATAAGAGCTATGAATTACCGTAATCGCGGGGCGCATATTGCAGCACAATTACGCGCCGAAATACACCCCGCAATTATGCCGTGTGAATATACCCTAAGGGGATGTAAGGACATTTTTTTCTGTTAATGCTTAGTGTTACTAGGTAGGAGGTAAACCTGGAGCTGGAGGCAGTTCTGCCAGGTTTAGTGATAGGTTACCATGGGATACCGCTGGGGGAGGTAGTCCAGTTTTGGAAGTTCAGAGTTAATAGCCCAGGCAGGCAGTTTTGAGCTTGTGTACAGTGACAGTGGGCTGGACAGTTACAAGGTTGAGCAGTGATAGTGAGAGGAGAGAAAAGCGGGCCCCTCAGAGGAGTGCAGTGTTGATAAAGGGAGGAAGATGTCCAATGTTCAGATGGACTTGTATGTAGTTTGAGCTAATTGTTAAAGCAGAAAAAAATGGGAGAAGCCAAGAAAGAAATCCCCACTTCTAGGGCAAGCTGAGAAAGTCCAGGAAGGAGCATCAAACTGGGAAGCAGCCAGAGGCCTGAGGCGCGTAATTGAACACTACTTGGAAGGGCAGGTAGCACAGGGAGGAAGGGTAAAGGAGAACCCCTCATGAGTGTATAGTAGCTGACGCTGCTGGGTGCCAAGATACAGTACTGCAGTGTGGATTGCAAGTATCTGCAGGAAGGCAAGAAGTAAAAGCTTCCATATCCCTGGAACAGTTGTGTGACTCAAGTTATTGCCGCTGGTGCACTACACGTCTCACATCACACCTCTCCCCACAACTTAAAAGAACTCTGGGAGGTGGTTGCTAAGTGCAATGGGTGTTGCTTAGTGCCCCCCCCCCCATTACAAAACACTGAGTCCAGGTACTCTGATGCCCCAGGCAAATAAGGCATATAGCCCCCTCCAGTAGAAAATTCCGCCCACTCTATACCTCTTTGCGCCCACTTTTCTGCTTGGGCTGAAATGGCTCCCTAGGAAGTCACCTACATTCGCCTAACTGTTGTCCCAGCCCTGACTGTGCCCTGTGATAAGGACCAAAGTCTGAAACTGTACAGCACTTGTGTCAAATTTAAGGCCCGCGGCCCAAATTTAGCTCATCATGTTATTTAATGTGGCCCACGATCTTAGATCTTAGTGATGAACAAGATCTGAATGTAGAAGGATTGACTCTCCACTTTCCCTGGAGGATGCAGCCAAGGTTAGGCAGAGGTAATGGTGCCAGCACATTGAGTGGTCGCCATCTTGGATTCAAAGCTCCAGTGCGTCCCTCCACACCTCTCTGTTTGCCAACTTACTGGCGGTGGCACGGCTCTGAAAGCCCTATGTAGGCACCATAGCCACCCTCTAAAATAGGAAGCTTTGAGTAAAAGATGTAGAACGTTTGCCTATTATACAACCTTAAAAGGCTGCACAATTTTTTTCTAAATACAAGGGGCACCATTACATTTCTGATGGGACAATTTGAACTACTCTATCGGGAATCCAAAAAAGGTACATACACGCTAGAAAGCCTGCTTCCATTTAGTGCATTTGGTGTCAATATGTAAAGGATTAGTTACAGTTCTAAAGCCTCACAGTTACAAATGGCCCATTGAGGGCAACCATATTGCTGATATAGCTCTTGGTGAAAATGAATTTGACACGTCTGCTGTACAGTAATAGTAATCACAACAAGTCTTGCTTGATGCAACTGTTGTAACTAAGTTTGTGCCTCCACATGAACTTGTATGAATGGTTTTGCCACCATGTAATGTTGACATGGGATCCTCCAAAATGGGTATTTCATCGCTTTTCTAAATATATGTGATTACAAAAAGTAAAGCTTGTGAGAGCTACAGCATTGCTCAGTCCCCCTTAGTTACCTGAAAGTTTACATTAGACACGACCAGAGGAGCTGACAGGAGCTGATCTGGCTGGCCCTTGCGTGTTATCTGATGATAGGGAACATGAATGAGCTTTCAAGGGGCTGGGGAGAAATGTGCAGTGTATGAGTCTGTCTGCTGTATAGAGAATCCACTGTTCTAATGTTACTATGTGAGTAAACATTGCAGACGCTCCCTTCTTCCTCGATCTCTGCTCACCCCTTTCCCTCTCACCCCTGTAGAGTTCATGACAGCATGATTTGTCTATATTCTCCCCTGAGCTGATAAGGAAGTAAGGAACTCACTTCATGGCAAATCCCCTTTAAAACCACCAAGCCTGAAATGCCTTTTGAAAGGAAAATTGCAAAGGAATATGTGTGTGCATATCTTGCTGCATCATCTCCCACAGTGACGCACTCACCACAGGCATACCTCCCAACTGTATGGATGGTCAAATAGGGACAGCTACATTTCATTGTGTGAAATATATACTTTTTCATGTGGAGTAGTACGTTAGAAAACTACAATAACTAAACCATACGCCTTCAGGCTAAAATATAACTTTTAATAGGAATATACAATAAAAAGGGACCTAAACAAATCCCTAAAGAACCCTTATAAATACTAAGACCTAAGAAAAGTGGGGGTACCGCCCTGAGGAAGGGCGGCGCCACTCAGGAACCTAAACCTACCACTCCCTAGATAACCCTTAATCTAATGAATAGAACTTAACACAAATAAATAATAAAGTGTACCCAATAGTGAAGAATAACTAAAGCCACCACAAGGAAAAACAAACAAAAACTTATAAATCTAATAGGGATATTGCAATGGATAAGCACAATAATATGTGCTATAAACCGCATTCATATGAGTTCCATATACGTAGTAAGCACAATAATATATGCAATAGACCATATTCATATAGATTCCAAAGACGTTCCGACGCGTTTCCCCCGGCACATGTGAGTCGGGTTCATCAGGAAACAGACAAAAATAGAGGACACAAATATTGCATAAAGATAAACAACATACGTCCCTTAGAGGAATGGCCGATGAGCGATAATGCTGCTTGATATCCGGTACTAAGATCCGGGATGTACGATACAGAACCGAATGGCAGGTAGGCAGGCATTAGACTGGCAACATACTGGTTTAAATATAATTTGTTATACTAACTCACCTGAGACGAGACGAGCGCATGTAGAAGGTAGCGGCGTCTCCGGTAGGACACTGCGCATGCGCGGAGAATCAGCCGCGCATGCGCAGATATGAACTACATTAAAAAACTACCAAAATGGCGATGCTAACCACAGGGTTGGTACGCGCGGAAAACCTGTGCATGCGCACGGGGAGAAAAAGGCCACACGATAGAGTGGAGAATAGTAAGTAGCGTATGTTTGCGGTGTAGCAACGGTAGTTACATCCCTGAATACCGGGATGTCAAGAGAGCTACCATAGGATAAATCTACAAGGATAACAGAGAAGGATATATTAATAAACTATGCGCTAATTATGGTGAAGAATCTCTAATAATTGGTGAAAATAAATAAATATGAATAAACTCAGAGGTTGCCATACGAGAAATAGGACGATATACAAATACAAACAAATAAACAGGTGATGAAGTATGGAAAAAAATGGATAAATAAATATAGTACAGAAGACAACTCCACTAGATAATGATGTAAAGCTCAGGGAATCATTTATCCCAAAGGGATATAATGTTTTCAGGAGAAAGATCCAATTTGCCTCACGTTGTAAGACTTTTTTATCAAAGTCCCCTTTACGTACTGATGGAAAGATCACTTCAACCACAGAGAAAGTCAAAGCAAAGGGGTTCTCAGAATGTATTGAGTTCATATGTTGTGCCAGAGGGGTGTCACGTTTATTGCGAATATCTCCCACATGTTCCAGAATCCGGCGTCTCAGCTCTCGCGTTGTTTTCCCCACATACATAAGTGGACAGTCGCAGGAGGCTTGGTAAACTACGCCTTTAGTTTTACAGTTAGCGCAACTATAAGATTTAAACTCTCTACCAGTATGGAGATTTTTGACCCCTTTAGAGACTGAAATAAATTTACAGGCTTTGCAACGACCACACCTATACGTCCCTACAATATCCCTGCGCAGCCATGATCTCTCTGGTTTAGGGGGGACATAGTGGCTATGTACCAAAAGGTCTCCAATGTTCCTCCCCCGTCGAAAGGAGATCTGAGGATATGGCTCAATGAATTGGGATAGGTCAGGGTCCTGTTGTAATATAGGCCAAAAGTTCTTAATGATACTGGTTACTTGTACCGAGGCGTTATCAAACGTACCAATGATTCTTAGTTTATTATCCTTCTGTAAGTTTTTTTGTGGTTGCAATAATGATGAACGATCTGCAGCACGAGCCCAATCATAGGCTTCTTTGAGGATCTTTTGGGGGTAACCCCATTCGGTAAATCTCCTTCTGAGTATGTCCGCCTCTCTTTTAAAGGAGGGCATAGATGAACAATTACGTCTGGCTCTAATGCACTGTCCTTTAGGTATACCCCGGCATAGGGGAAAGGGATGTGCACTATCCAAGGTCAGTAGGCTGTTCCCAGCTGTGGATTTTCTATATAATGCAGTTTCCAACATTCCATCTTGGCCCTTTCTGATGGTAATATCAAGAAACACCAATTCAGAGGCATGTATGGTAGAGGTAAACCTTAGGCCTATTGAGTTCGTATTCAACCTCTCTACAAATTTGTTGAATAAGACATCTGTACCTGACCATAGGATGATGATGTCATCGATGTAGCGGCCCCAACATAAGATGTTCTCCAAAACGTCATGATACTGATCAGAAAAAACAATGGTGTTTTCCCACCAGCCCAGGAAGAGGTTTGCGTATGAGGGAGCACAAGGGCTTCCCATAGCCGTCCCCCTGAGCTGGTGGTAGTAACAACCATTGAAAAGAAAAAAATTATGAGTAAGGACAAAATGAAGAAGTCTGAGAACAAAATCACCATGATCGTGGAGAAAATTGCTCCTGGTATTAAGAAATGACTGAACTGCTTTTAAACCAAATTCATGTGGTATAGAACTGTAGAGGGCCTCTACATCGATGCTACAAAGCCACACCCCTGGTTCAATAAGCATGCCATCTAATTTTAAAAGGAGATCGGTGGTATCTCTAATATATGATGGCAGAGCAGTGACGAAAGAGGACAAAATTGACTCTAAATAAAGACTTACGTTTTGAGTAAGATTATTAATGCCCGAGACGATAGGTCTACACTTGAGTGGTACTAGTCCTTTGTGGACTTTAGGTAGGCCGTAAAATGTGGCGGTGTGTCGGGAAGCCGTTGACATAAAGGAAAATTCGTTGGTGTCAATAAGTGCCCGTGACAATGCTTCACGGAGGAGGATGTCTAATTCTTTTTTGTAAACAATGGTGGGATCAGATGGTAAAATAGTGTACCCGTTATGATCTTTAAGTACGTCTAAGCACATTTTAACGTAGTCCTCTTGATTCAAAATGACTATGTTACCCCCCTTGTCGGATGGTTTAATTATGATTGATGTGTCTTGTTCAAGATTTTTGAGGGCAGCGAATTCTTCCTTTGAAAGATTATATGATCTAGGTCGAATGTTGCCCTCAGTTTGGAGTTTCTCAATGGAATCACAAACTACTTTGACAAATGTGTCAATGTTATTGTCAATCAGGGGGGGCATTTTTGTGCTTTTGGACCGTAATTTTGAAAAAGGGCCCTTCGACCGATCTTTTTCTCCTTCCTCCAGGAGTTCAGATAATAATCTGAAGTCCTGGAAGTCTGCTGGGTCAACACCTAGTTCTATACATTGTCTCCTTTCATGGAGTTTAAAGAATTTCTTCCACTTAAGATTTCTGGCGAATAAATGGATGTTCTTGATCCAACTAAAAGTTGTGAACAGTGTAATGGGTACAGAGGATAGACCCCTATTAAGGATCTGTATTTCTAATGTAGTAAGATTCCCATTGGATAAATTCACAATCTGCCTGGAATCTTCCTGTGGTGTGATGGTAGATTCGAACTCCCTTATTGAACTTGAAGTATCTTCGCTAAAAAAGAAGAAGCCTGGGGAGAAACAGGAGCTAGAGTATTGGCCGTGTCCTGCGTTCCTACTTGGGCCTGAGAGGATGCTAATTGTGCTGATCCAGAAATAGAGAAACCAGTAGTACGTTAGCAGTGTTTCATATACAAATGAGCAGAAAATCATCTGAGCTTAAACAATTTTATGGTACAAATTGCTACATTAAAAAAAAACCAAAAAAACATGTAAATTGCAGCCAAATATGAAATTAGAAGTTTTTTGCGGCTAATATTTACTAAGTCAATAAGAAGGACATTTAGGGAGTGAATAGCCACAGTGGGATTTTGGACAAAAATATGGACTGTCCCTCCCAAATAAAGGGCACTTGGGAGATATGCTCCAAGGACAACATGTCAGAAAAGAGGCGCCGGCACGCCAGTTTTAAGGTGCATTAAATGAGTGTATAGTGAATCAAAATCTAGGACTGAATACCTTAAATAGTAAAATTGATGCGCCTAATTTAGGCGCATAGCATAATGTAGGCGCATAGCACATCATTGCTAGCATATTTGATGCGCCTACTTTAGGTGCATTGTGTCTGGCATATAATGCGCCTAGTTTTGATGTAATACAGTTTATTTATATAGGGGATAGGGCGTAAATTGTTTTTTTATGCTAAATACACCCAAAAAATGGTGCAGCCCTACTGGGATGTGTCACACCAGTCTTTTGCTTTACTATCACAAGTATGGGTTATTCCCCTGCGCATATAGGGTGACATGTCCCATTAGGGCTGTGCCATTTTTTGGTTGTAGTTAGCATAAAAATACTGTTGATGCCCTATTCTATATAATTATATCACACCTGTTTGACCTTTCTTTTAAGGCTACATTTGAATGGATGACATTGGTGGCATGTATAGAAAAACCTTCTGTTTATGCTGGTTCATTCCACTATAATGCTAATATATTGGGGGCAATATGACTGACACTGAATAAGCCTATGTTAAAACATAAAATACTACTTTGGGGTTTATAGAGGGGTTTTCCCACATTGCACTTTGGTGGCATATTGATAGGATATGATATCAAAGTCCCACCTCTGGGACCCACACGTATTTTGGGAACTGATGCCCAAAAGTGTCAGAACAGAACATGGTTGCGCACCACTCTCCATTCTGTCCTATGGGAGTTCTGAGTACAGCTGATGGTGTGTTTCACTTTACTTAAAGCTCCCATAGAAAAGAATGGAGAGTCTGCGCAAGAGCAACCGGCTCTCCGTTCTGAGCCAATACCGTGCCTGTTCCCAAAGTTGGTGCGTGTCATCAGACTTTGATGGCATATCCATTTGATATGTCATGAAAGTGCAAGATGGAAACACCCCTCTAAGGCTTCTTGAGCTTACACAAAGGAGAATAATCCCCTCACAATCTCACTATAATCCTTGATCAGGGTGTGGTTCTTTTCCCCAGCTTTCCATCTTTATAAGGGCATGTCCCCATGGCACGGGTTTTCGGCCTGTTTTCCAGCCGGTGTGCGGTTTTTCAGACCGCCTGAAAAACCGGCCGAAAATGAGCACAATTGTGCTCTATGGAAAACCCGTGCAGCAGTCCCCACTGCCCGGGTTCTCCGCCTGGCGGTTTTGGCGCCGGCGGTACGGCGGCAAAACATTGAGCATGTTCATTCTTCCGTCCAGTCTCCGGACGGAATATGAACAACTCAATGGGAGGGCTTTTCCCCGCTCATCGCGGAGAAAAGCCGTCCCCCCCGCGGCCATGAGGACGGCTGCAAAACCGGACAAATACCGGCCGGCAAACTGACCGGTATTTGTCCACTGCCGTGGGAACATGCCCCAAGAGAGAAGGGTGGTATGGCTCTTGAGCTGTTTCCTCCATCCTTGTGCATGTAACAAGAAGTTCACACAGTCCATTGCAAAGGGTTCAGCTTGACCTGGGATGTTGACACTGTGTGCCCATGTCAAAAACCAGTTCACCCACTTCATTTTCTGATATCTTATCATGCTTATATTATCACATCCTATTAGAGAGACTGATCTACCCACTCAAAAAGCTCAATAACTAAGCACCATGTGAACTATAAGGGCCATTCATGCGAAGAACCACTGAACAAGGACATAAAAGTGTTTTTTGGAATCAATATTTAGAAGGTACAAAATGTGAAAGTGTGAAACAGATTAAATGTAGTCTACTATATAACAAAGAAATACAGCAAAATGTTCCCAACAACTAAGAAAAAATAGATAACTTTCTTTTGTAATGGGTTTTTTTGTTCATTTTTTTTTTTAAATCACATGAGGATCCTTGAAACAGACAGGTATATCATTGGTGTCTAATGGCTGATGTTTACTTTTTTAGAAGCAATTTTCAGTCACCAGAAAGAGTTTGTTGAAATAGCTAGCCATCTACGAGCTGTAAGGCTCCACATTACCAAAATATGACAGATATAAGAGACAGAGAAATTGCAATCTTGTTCAGCAGTTACTAAATATCCCTCATAGTTTAGATTGAAGGAGCTATTACTGAGCTGAGCAGCAATACCACACATAACCTGTGGACAGTTGTGGTGCTGTTTTTGGTAGAAAGCAGCCATGTATTACTAATTCTGCACAATCCACTTAAGATATAAACACTTTCTTTTTTCATTATTTTCATAGGACTGATCTTTACCCACAAAATCTTCACTTTCGTCTTCCACGTAGGATACAGCAGCTGTCATGTAACTTTTTCTATCAAGGTAGGGAGTCACTGAATAATTTTCTGACTCTTTCTCATTCTTTGACAATAAGTATAAACATACAGTATAACATCATTGTGTCTATCATATATATATATATATATATATATATTATATATATATATATATATATATATATATATATATGATCGTATCTCACAAAAGTGACTACACTCCTCACATTTTTGTTAATATTGTTTTGTATATCATTCTATCATTTCATAGGACAACACAGAAGTTATGACACTTTGAAACAATATCAAGTAGTCAGTGTACAGCTTGTATAACACTGTTAATTTGTTGTGCCCTCAAAATATCTCAACTCACAGCCTTCAATGTCTAAACTAATGGTAACAAAAGTGAGTACACTTCTAAGTGAAAATGGACAAATTGTGACCAATTTGCCATTTTCCCTACATGGTGTCATGTGACTCTTTAGTGTTACAAGGTGTCAGGTGTGATTTGGGAGCAGGTGTGTTAAATTTGGTGTCAATTCTCTCACATTCTCTCATACTGGCCATTGGAAGTTCCACATGACACCTCTTAGCAAAGATTTGTCTGAGGATCTGAAAAAAAGAATTGTTGCTCTACAAAAAGTTGGCCTAGGCTATAAGAAGATTGACAACACCCTGAAATTGAGCTGCAGCACAGTGGCCCAGACCATACAGTGGTTTAACAAATCAGGTTCCAGTCAGGACAAGCCTCGCCATGGTCGACCAAAGAAACTGAGTGCACATGCTCAGCGTCATATTCAGAGATTGTCTTTTCAAAATAGACATATGAGTGCTGCTAGCATTGCTGCTGAGGTTAAAGGTGTTGGAGGTCAGCCTGTCAGTGCTCAGACCATATGTCTCACACTGTATCAAATTGGTCTGCATGGCTGTTGTTCCAGAATGAAGCCTCTTCTAAAGATGATGCACAAGAAAGCCTGCAAACTGTTGTCTGAAGATGAGAGGTCTGATGAGACCAAGGTAAACTTATTTGGTTCAGATGGTGTGAAGAGTGTGTGGCGGCAACCAAGTTAGGAGTACAAAGACAAGTGTGTCTTGCCTAATGTCAAGCATGGTGGTTGGCGTGGGATTGTCATGGTTTGGGGCTGCATTTGTGCTGCTAGCCATGGGGAGCTCCAGTTCATTGAGGGAACCATGAATGCCAACATGTACTGTGAAATACTGAAGCAGAGCATGATTCCATCCCACGGAGACTGTGCTGCAGAACAATATTGCAACATGATAACGACCCCATACAGACCTCCAAGATGACCACTGGCTTGCCAAAGACAATGAGGGTAAAGGTTCTGGACTGGCCAAGCATATCTCCAGACCTAAACCCTATTCAACATCAGTGGAGCATCCTCAAATGGAAGTGGGAGGAGAGCATGTTCTCCAATATCCACCAGCTCCATGAGGTCCTCATAAAGGGGTGGGAAAAGGGTTCCCGTAACTGCGCCCCCGTAAAATTCTAGTGAACTCCATGTCCAAGAGATGAAACAGTGTTGAAATAATAATGGTGTGCACAAATATTTAACTTTTGGGGACAATTTCTCCATTTTCATTTACATTACTCACTTTTGTTGCCATGGTTTTGACATTGATTCTTTTTGTTGAGTATTTTGAGGACACCAAAATTTTCATGTTATACAAGCTGAAAAATGATTCTTTTCATGTAAAAAGTGTCATAATTTCAGTGTTGTCCCATGAAAAGAAATAATACATTAATTGAGGGATGTACTTACTTTTGTGAAATACTGTAGGTAGGGATAGGAGGTTCTAATGTATATCACCATGTTGCTATACAGTGGCATACAGTATATTGCCCATAAACATATCCAAATAGCTACAAGAGAATGTTCTATGTGTGATACCTATGATCAGGTCCCCTTATACATAAGGGGCTGTAACGGCTGGGTATGATCATTTTAACCACGCAAGCGATGATAGTTAAGCGACGCCAGGGCGGAGGGTAAGTAGCCCCTGTATTCACCAAGCCCCGCACAAAGCGGGAAAAGGGCTTTCTGCGGCGTAGGGTACCGGTCGCTACCCCGGCGGACTTTCTTGCGAGGGGGGCCGAGGAAAACGAGATACCGAATCTTTTA